>CM050213.1:7630000-7737500 GCA_027475355.1 Coilia nasus
TCAGATGCATTGCTCAAGGGCATTTCAACCATGGGTATGGCAGGATTCAAACCTGCGAGTCTCCGATCCCAAGACCAACTCCCTAACTGCTAGACCACAGCTGCCCCTGCATTAATGAAAGTACTTCCGAGAAGTTCATTACAGGACTTTCCGCAGGTGCGGTGGGACCTCTTAAAAGTCCTCTGCATCTATCAGGGATGACATCACCCTCCCTGTTTGAGCACAATGTGTCCATTTCCTCTCCACTGAGCTCAGAACACTGTCCGAGCACCATGTAAATATTTCAGTTGCAGCAAGGGGATGCATGCATCAGATAGTGTTGCACCGCACCGCACCACACCACTCTGTGTGTTTTGGCATTCCGACACCCTGGTTTGCATCGTTACACTGCTATGCCTCTCCACCAGGTTAACCCCAGGGGTTGTGTGATAGCAGCAGCAGCGGCACCGGCGTGGATAGCTCTCGCCACACCGCATTGACAATTGCCCCAAGAGGAGGGCAAACACGGCAAGCGCGAGATTGGGTGTCTTCTTTTCACACTCTGCTTTCAGACTAGCGCTTCAGAGAGGGAGAGAGGGACAGGCAGGCCCGCTTTGCGTTCAAGTCAAGCAAAACAGGATCAGATAAGGGGGCTGCTAAGATCAGGCAGCCATGGGACGTGGAGGTTGGAGGAAGATAAATGCAGCAGGGGGCAAAACATGTTTGTGTCATGTAGATGTGTGGAGATAGAATCGGATCTGATATCTTCCTACAGAAGGTGTCACATCAACACATTCCAGGAATTTCATTGAGAGTCTCCCCAAAGGCCCTTGAGTAGAAATGACCCAAATCGCCATCATGAGGTGCCAAAAAAAGAACAAAAAACTATCCATGTGAAACTGGTGCCTGGTGTCTTACCGCAATTACTGAAATATATTGAATGTCTGTAAGTATACTTCGTCAACAGACAATGAAGGGTTTATTCAGGCAAGACAATAACCTTCCAAACGCCTGTGTGGATAACTACCAATGCAACTGATGGTGATTAAGATGGGAAGAGTACACTGTATAATCTGTTCTGTAAATATTTAGCTTGCTAGCAATGCAACTGCTAAGTGTTTTAAAACACGTGTTCACATATTTCCTCATGCTGCAACTTGTTTACTTGGCTTATTTTTAGCTCCAATTTAGCTTTTGTTTCCTCAGTGCTTGGATGGGCCCTTCGTGAAAGGTTCATGACATTCAGTACACTATAACACTGACACTAAACTTTTACTGTAAAGTGGTTGTGTCCCAATGAATATCAGCTTGTTAAGCAACTCTAGATAACATTTTCCTGTGACAAAACTTCTGTGGAATTGTGTATTTACTCTCACCATTAGGCTCCAAGTCAGCTGATTTCCTTGGTAGCATTATGAAATGTTGCAATAATAACATCTTTTGATGTTCTACTAACAATCCCAAGTATAAGCATGCCAAACAAGTGTGAAAAGGTTAAGGGGGTAAGCCTGTCAGCCTCTTTGAAAGTGTTTTCATTTGTTGATCCAGCTACACAATATCGAACTATTCAATCAGTTGCAAAGGGCATCACGAGTACATATTTATTGTGGTGATATTGGTGAGTGTGGAAGGACCACACACCAGTAAATATTCTGAAGAAAACACCGGCCAGTTAGCAGCCGCTTTAAACCAAACAAAAGGATGTTTTTCACCTACCCATTTCTTCCTCATGTCTATCACAGTTTTTCCAAATGATTCAATAAACACGCTGGCAGTTCCATTCTATAAATATCTACCTGAATCAATGAAAGTGAGACTCACTGAAATAACACTGACAGTTTCTGTCTCAGGCAAAAGCAGTTGAAGTCACGGGACAAAAATAGATTCACAAAAGGAAAGACTACATTTTTTAAAACCCAAGCTTATTTGGATACGGCCACAAACTTGGCTGAAGCTGTCTCCGCTCGTATAAGGGTCATCACGAATGTGACTTCATTTTTCGCACCACAATGCATTACAACATCCTGAAGCATAATCCAGTGTCTTTTACAGCCGCACAGAGACACAGCTTCAATCGTGACTAATGTGCACGAAATATTTCTGTGGTTTGTTTTTCCTTCTTTGCACACTCCTGCATTTGTGGATGGTAATGACGCTTGTCTTACCTAATATAGAATGATGTACATGGTGCGAATTACAGTTGTGAAAAAAAAAAAGTGTAGTTGATGCTCAGTTTTAGACAGTGAAAAAATGTCCTACGTGACAAGACAAGACTACTGTATATGCTGTGAGATAAAAGATTTGTTTATTTTTGCATGATAACAATCCATCCGGCCCATCATAGGATAAATACTTCCAAACTCTGCGCACATGCCACATGTCTGTGTCTGCCTTTGACAGATTTACATTTAGACTGGCTCCATTAATCTATATTAAACAAGGCCATAACTGTTTTCTAAGCCAAGATGATTGCTCAGTTGTTTTGGTTCTGCAACATATTTTGTAGCTGCTAAACAAACTGACAGACGTCAAGAGTCCATATCATGCTTTTCAATCCACAATGATAAATACTTGTGGGGTGTGCACAGCAGTTCACATATCAAACAAAAACTAATGGATATAAACAATGAAAGCAAGTACTGAACCACAAAAAAAAAATGTTGTTTTAGTATGGATCTACTTCTTATTGAATGACTGTTTGGTTGTCTTTCAAAGCTTTGTGTCTTGGTGCTGCTAAAAGGGCAAATGAAAACATATTAGGCCACGTCAATTTGAATGAGTATCTGGTTGCGTTGCATAGGGGCAGACAATGTAAAGCAAATGTAAATATTATGTGACTCAGCTGGCGTTGCTAAAGGAACGTTATGCTTGACGGCTGGAAAGTTCCAAGTAGATGCTTTCAGTTATCGTCTGCCTTTGGCTGTCAAAATGGACACAAACGTGCGCACTTTAAACACAAAGGAGAGGAGGGGGGAGCAAAGCAAAGCACTGCAATCTTTTCATTAACCCCTACCCCGACTTACTGTGAGTGGTATTCGGTTTCAAAATGATCGCTGGGAGAGAACCCAATACTGTTGTTGCGATCTGGTTAACCAAGCAGTAAAAATGAAAAGTCACTGGATAGATTTTCACAGCGCTCTGAGCCCCTTGCCTTCTCGAGGGAACACTGTAGCCCCAGAGAGAGAGAGAGAGGGAGAGAGAGAGAGAGAGAGAGAGAGAGAGAGAGAGAGAGAGAGAGAGAGAGAGCAAGAAAGTGGATGGTGATTGACCACTCAAATCCCTACCAGCAATCAACATCAACACATTCTGATCTTGATAAGGCCATGACAGTAGAGGCTATTGTGGTGGTGCTGCTTCTGGGCTTCTAGGCTTCTGTGATGCACACCTTGGCCTACTGTACTGTATACCACACCATAATGAGAGCCGGAAAAAGACTCACCAGTTATAAATGACTAACCCAACCTGACTGTGCACCTGTCCATGCCGCCGCGGTAGACCTACTGTACGTGTTGTAAATTTAACACCATGTGCAGGAAACTCTGGTGTACACACGTGCTGTTGCACACCCAAACATGAGTTCATACATACACACGCACACACACACACAAATACACACAATTGTGCACACATGTGTATACACATACACACATACACCCAAATGTGTGCAAATGTGCACACTCTTACACGTGCACACACACTTTGCAATAACAACTTTTTCAGTGCTCTCCATCTTACATTGTTTTATTTGGCATCTAGTCAAACCAACATGAAAATATTAATTCAGTCATGCTTTCTTTTCAAATCGGCTCCTCAAAATGGCAAAGGAATGATAGCGTGGCATGCCAAGACATTTTTAGGACCAACACCTTTATGCCTCTGTGATTCCGATGTATTGTGAGTTTGTGTGAGTTTCCAAGTCCTCACCGAAATAAGACAACCATAGTGATGTCACTCATGTAATATTTCATAGATGGCGATGGGGCGTGCGTGAACTGTCAAAAGACATTTACCTTTAAACAGGCCAAACAGCTCACTGGCATGGGCGTCACAGTCTCGGCCTTCAGAAAGGCATCCACAGCTGATTATCTCTCTTTGTCCCGACAAGCTGAGAGTTTACCAGTTATCCAAAAAAGAGTTTCAGTCAGTGAAGTTCCATAACAAAAGGTCACGAGGCTTTATGAGTCCATATTCCATGGTTTCATAACAAGTATCTGTGCACACTTTTAGTGTTTACTATTTCGCATCAAAAACATTACAGAAAAATGTCTTACTAGTCAGTGACAATACATTCCTATAGTTTCTGCTGTATAAGGGCTACAATTCTTCGCAAAAGGCCTGAGCCTTAAAAAAAAAAACTCATGGTAAGGCACCACTGCTGCCATTAACACAGTGAGGTCAGAGGTTCATCTGCACCCTTAAACACTAGACGTAGCCTACTGCCTAGCGGTGTGTAATATGACCACTGCTGGTGCTTGACACCTGTCATGGAGGTGTGCTATGTAGAATCTTGTTAAATCCAGTCAAGTAGGAATAAATAAAATAAGTTGATGTTAAGATGTTATTTTTCGTAACAGAACAGGACAAATGGGGGCGTTTCCTTGCATGATAAAGTTTCCAAACATGAAATAGCTTACAGAGATGGTGTTGTATATTTTATGATCTGGGTTTAAACAAATTAAAGAACTAGACTGTGTATGAAGGGACTGATTTTACATCAATTAGGTGTGAAGAGCTACCTGTGAGATGGCTTCTTTTTTCTTTTTTTTTTTTAATAGATTTACATATAAATTAAATATGCTTCATAAAAGCCACCTTGGTATGAGGTTTTATCATTTTTGCCAAAGTGGTTTTAAGCTGTTGCCAAAAATGTGCTAACTTTAACCTGCTTAAACCGCATCAGGGAAAACTGAGCACTGAGAGCACAAGCCATATACTTCATATCAGCCATGGGGAGGTTCAGCCATACCAGTCCACAATATGGGCAAACTACTTTTCTTGGACTGGGGGATATGTCCAAAAATGTTCATGCAACACTGAAACACTGTCAGTCATTAACATCACAGATTTTACATCCACTCATTTAAACATGATATTGGAAAATTCTGGTGACCTTTTAAGATATTTCCGGAGTAGTAAACAGGTGATAATGTGGCTAGCTAAATCGCTAACAACAAGCTAGTGTGGTAGCTATGGCACCATGGATTTTTCTGTGTGCAGGCCATAGCAACAGGCCATACGTGCAGACACCTGACAGAGTTGTGAAACAGTGTGAAACCATGCGCAGCTGTCTTTTATGGTTCCACTGGAACCAAACCTCACCTCACCTTGCCAAATCTTATATGCCACCTTTTGCCACCTACCGTGTTTGGCATTCATTGTTCCGTGCCGGGGTTTACAATGCCTCCATTTTGTTTGTGGGAGCTGTTTCTGCAGATCTTTTGAAGGAGTTCACTTCTCACACATCTGTCTTTGATTTGTACCCTGCAGAACTGGCCTATGAGTTAGCATACTCAGGACGGCCAGCCCAGCAAAAGCTGTGTTGAGTAAAATCAATTAGGGATAAGCTTCTCTGAAATTGCTAGATCAGCCGCAGAATGTTAACTTCTAGGAAAGCAATTACCCAAAGTGGAAGCCTTTTTCCTTATCTTTACTCTTCTCTCTGGTTTGTCGGCTGCTTTTATCCAAGTATTAAAACATCCAATATATCCAAGTATTAATATCCACCGTATCACAGGGATTTTCCTCTCTAGTAGTGTTTTCCTGACCTCCGCTCCCAACGAGTCTGTCAAGGCCCTACACATTGTTTCTGGTGTGTAACTAAATGTAAAAGAGCAGCACACCAAAAGTAAACAAAGAGCACAGATATTTTTATTAGTCAAAGAAGCACCATGGAGATGAGGGTGGGGATCACCCTCTGGAGATGGAACCTCCTTATCGAAACCTGGCAAGCTGCAAACGGAAACTTGACAGGATTTTTCTATCGTCAGGAACCTCCTGAGCAACGTCAACATCATGCCTAACTGAGGTCATAGACACAGGATAAGATGTGCCATAATGTCCTGAAAAGTCCACCCACAGAAAAAATGGGAGAAACCGAAAAAAAAATAAAGTATCCATTGTCTTCAGAAACTGGGAGGACACCTGTGAGAATTCAGATAAACAACTGCTCCCTTCTTTGTCTGTAGCAAAGGAATGAGACAAAAGGAGAGTTCTGCCACTTACCTCCCAGTCCTCTAAGAACAATAGTACACCTGCCATGCTGAACTCCAGCGATTTTCTCTGCCACAGAAATTTCTGCTTCAATCCAAAATGTCAATATACAAACATCTTTCAACACCAGAGGTTTGCATTATGAGTCAAAGGTTCAGTTAGAAATGCAAGGAACGATTAATGACAAGGCTGTGTGACGTTATAATTGTTATGGTCATAGAATAAACTGAATCTCTGTACTGTATGTGGGAAAACATAGGTGATCTCAAAGGCTAAGGGCTCATTTCCACCAAACACTCTGCATGTACAGCGCGTGCCCGTTTTCTGTCCGTATTCGTTTAGAATGCACGTTAACAGATTAGACCATTTCCACCGCACGCGTGATCTGAGTGCATTATGTCCCTATACAAACCTATTGTACACGAATACGTGCTGTACACACTGAAGTCGGTGGAAATGAGGCCTAAGATGTAAGGGTTACATTACATTATGCTTAGCGGAAGCCTTTATCCAAAGCGACTTACAAAAGGAGGACATAATAAGCTAACAGAGGTGTAAACAGACTACACAGAGTAAACAGACTACACGCATACACACAAGGAGATACATGTGCCTTAGCTACATTTCCTGGGGCAGGGACACTTAAGACACACACACCCCCTACCCGCATAGACTCATGCAAGCACAAGGCACCTAGGTAAAGAGTTGGTTAGTAGAGATTAGTTCTTCATTTAACATTCAGGGGTGAGCATTCATTTATTTATGTTCACAATACATTACATTACATTACACTTAGCAGACGCCTTTATCCAATGTGACTTCCAAAAGGAGGACATAATAAGCTAACAGAGTAGTAGAGAAACACAGAGTAAACAGACTACACATACACACAAGAAGATACATGTGCCTTAGCTAAGTTTCCCGGGACAGGGAAATGTAGGCTACATGTTCTTGTACAAACAATGTCTTAATGTGAGGTCTGTGCACTCTACATAAATGGAATGGGGTGGATCATATATGCCTGTGAGGCACACTACTGACTTGCAGACTGTGCACACATGCACGTTCAAAAAGCAGTGCTCGGTGCCTGGTTTTGACAGAGTGCATGGAGCGTGCCAAGGAAACTTTTCTTGTTTTGTGTTTTTGTACGGCTAGTAACGTAAACAAAGCCAGGCCAGAAAATACAACATATTTGTTATTATCTTTTGTCAGGTCACTGGCACAAGCGTCATCGGCTCTGATCTGAGTACAGAACACACACACACACACACACACACACACACACACACACACACACACACACACACACACACACACAATCCACCTTAGGGTGAACTGGAAAGCAGCTGAACCGTGGTACATCATTCACTGTCATTTATATGTGTCTTTCGTAATTCATTACCATAATGTAAAAGAAAAATGTCAGCTCCTTGTTGTAATAACACGGTGGTCCGTGGCCGGAGGGCTCAACTGTCCAAATCTGTTCTTCAGAGGACTCATGTGTATGTGCTGTAGCTAGGCTGTAAACAGACCTGTAATCGGTTTCCAATATTGACACGCAAGTGTAACAGCATATCTCTGTTTAGCCATGCAGTAACTCCACCTCTCCGCACTGCTCTGGCACTTGCTCACAGGATTCCCTGACGATGGCTAGAAGGCACTGTTGGAACTTGCAAGTTGCCCTGTTTTTATGTGAGGCGAACTGGAGAACTTTGCTGAGTTATCACTGTTTCACTCTGTTGTTTTTTGCTTAAAGATTCAACATATTATAACAACTATAACAAAAACCCTTTTTTTTTTCGTTCAGGCCTCTCTACCTCATTGCAGCATAGGGGCACACACACACACACACACACACAGACGCACAAGCGTGCACACACATGGATGCCCACGTGCACCCAACCACACTCTCACGCCGCTTTAGGCTATAGGGCTTCCCTCATAAAAACACAATCCAACAGCTATCAACATCAGGTTGGATATTTCGTCTATATAATTTATGAACACCTTAACTGCTGACAGTGGATCCTTGCAACATTGTTTCAGCCTGCAATTATTTGGTCTAAAGCACACATCTCATCACAAAAGACTCTCATAAGTTATATTATGATTATCACCATGGTTACTCTGCGAAAACAGTCGTAAGGCTGAGGGGGAAGAATCATTCCTGGCATTGATGGGCTTCATCACTGGCACTGATGCAAACTCAAACACGCTGTCACTCCAAAGACGTCTGTGCTATATAACACTGAACTGAAATGGCTCTTTATAATTACACCTGCTGCCCTCTAGAAGGAGAAAGGAGAATACTTTAGTTAGAAATAATGAAAAGAATAAATGGCATAATAAATATTTAAGACTAAAGAGTCAAAGCAGAATCATTGTGTACTTACTTCATATTACTGGTCTAATGCAAATCTACATTAGCTGAAAAACTGGCCTAATGAAAAAACATTAGCTGTGTGCAGTGCATGCTAGCCCTGATTAAGGCTTTGGCTTTTTAAACTAAGGAAAATGTATGGAAAGACACCTTCGTTTTTAAAGGTCACTGTTAGGTGTGGTTGCGGGCCCTTTGTCTAGAAATGGCATATTTACTACTGATCACATTGACATGAGCCATCAGAGCAATGTGTATTTTGAACCTCACATTCCCACAATGCAACCTGACTAGTCCAATACCTGTCACCACCCCCGTGGAGTCGACGTTGGAGCATACTGCATGTGCCTGTGTCCTACTTCTTTAAATCTGTTGTGTGGTGGGCCTCAGGTCCCTGGCCACTGATAGATGCCATTCTCTCCCTCACAGGGCCACATTCCTGTTCCTGCTGCCCCGCTTGAGCTTGACACGGACTGTGAAAGCTTAGCTTCATGTGGGCCCGTAGAGGAATCTCAGCACGGCAGTATTGGCATTCTTCAGCTACCCAATAGCACGAGTCCCGAAACCATATATCACAAACCCCCGTAACCCCCCCCACCCCCCCCAGGTCCGCCAGTCGCGTCTGCAGCAGTTTCAGTATGCTGTGGAATAAATGTTTACCAACTCTGGTTTCAAATGCACTGGCATACATTCGTCTCCTGTTACCATCCCATGTCACCAGAATGCTAATATGCTTGCACAGCTTCATACGATGTGGAGGGGATGACACAGACACCTGTCTGTTTCTAAACTGACCTCTGTGGAATGTTTGTCCATGGTGTTGACATTCTTACACATTCTTACAGGTATCACCGGACAGAGAGTAGCTCAAAATCATTATCCTCATACTAAGTCGTCTGATCCCTCGTAATGCAATTTAATTTTTTTTTAATTAACTTAGGTAATCAATAATCATCAACATGACTAGGTTGAATGAGTGAAATCCTAGACGCTTAAAGAAAGAAATCACAACTGGACAGCTTGAAAGACTTCATCCAAACAATATTGTGCATGAAAATTGCACAAAGTTCTGTAAGCCGTTATTCGCCACGCTTAATGGGCAACCAGATGGCATGACAAATGTATAACAGAACCACCTTGCAAAAAGAGCTAAATTTGCCTCGACTAAGGCATGGCAATAAGTTGGGAGGATGGTAGCCAGGCAGGCTGGCAGCCAGCGATTTGAGCATGATAGTTCAATTGGATTGACTCTACATGAATTACAACAGCTATATTACATGGAAAGCGTTGTTAATCCATTCGTCAACATAAGGAAACGTAAAGAGATAAGCGCTCGGGACTGGCGAGAATCATGTGTTTTAGACCAGGGCCCCACTTTGAAGACGCAGAAGTGAAGGGTCATAATTTCACTGGTAAAGCCTTGCTGCTCAAAATTGATTTGGCGCCAGAGCTGACTTTGTTTGAAATCCCTTTCCCTGTTGTAGGCAAACCGCACAGTATTTCCAAACAGTCACGCTTACAGTAGATTACACAAATACGTCTGACATAAACAAAGAAACAAATTCCTCATTTCGACGTTAGCGTCTTTTCAAAGCCATCATGTGACTCGTGAAACTGACTGCAGTGGCATAGGCTATATGGGTGAAGGTCGGGCTACTGAGACAGAGCCTGTCCTAGAGAGACAAACACGTTTCCTCCCACAAAGAACAACATATTATTTTCTCTTGGCTACATTTTTATTCAGTCGACAAGGCCGTTTGAGTGTGTGTGTGTGTGTGTGTGTGTGTGTGTGTACATAGTTTAAGCTTCCTTCAAGGGCTGCACAAGCCAGTCTTTTTTTGTGGCTTCCTTGACAGGCTAGTTAACGTTCTGCTTTGCTACTCTGTTTTTGGTGAATGTGAGGGTTATAGGCCCCATTCTTGATTTTAATAATTGTTCCACAAGGCGCATGGTCTTATTAGCCTCCTCTTTCAAATCCATTTTTTTTTCTTTTGTTTTCAAAATGACTTTTCCAACCCTGCCATTAAATTTTTTATAAAGTTTTTATATCTGTTTGTGCAATAATGTTTTGTTCTGCTTTAATCCCAGAAGCCAATCATAAAGTCTTCAGCCAGGGAGGCAGGAAGTCTATGGCAACCCTTGCTGTTGGATGGATGTTAGTTGTGTCCATGACAGAAAGTCAGTAAGCACCAGTTGCTCAAGTGCTATCAAAATGACATGCTGGAAAGATTTAAACAAGAACTCCCTCCCTCAATAG
The DNA here is from genome assembly GCA_027475355.1 of Coilia nasus. Classification (NCBI taxonomy): domain Eukaryota; kingdom Metazoa; phylum Chordata; class Actinopteri; order Clupeiformes; family Engraulidae; genus Coilia; species Coilia nasus. The sequence continues at coordinate 7,640,824 of CM050213.1, forward strand.
ATCAATTGATTATTCCACCCCATGAGTCAGTGGGAATTCCACTGATGATAATGGCTGAGCTTCCCAGACGGCCATCCATCCATCCATGAAATCTGGACCGTTTTCGTCTGATTCATATCATATTTTCAAAACACAGTTAAATGCTTATGAATGTTCAGTGAAGTGAGAGACATGATTACTGTGGAAGTGTTTGATAGATCCCTTGGCTGCTAATTTGTGATATTTGGAACTCTCGATAGCGTGTGTCCTTTGAGAAGGGAAGGTGGAAAGGAGTTTTCTCGGTATTGCCTTTTGTGTGATTAATACTATTACAAATGAAGCCATGCCCTTGGCTTTTATCTGCCACAGAGGGCTATGACACGGTATGATATGATCAAACTCAGCCCACCCACCTCTTTGCCGTTAAAGGTTCCTTTCAAAAAGCTTTATGTATGCATGTGTATTTGTACTTTTGCTCACATCAAAATGAGAATTCTCAAAAAAGGCTAAAAGAAAAATTCCTCAATACCAAAACCAATTACCATCATTTTCAATTAATATACACACCTGGGTAGTATATTTAAACTTTAATTTTTATGTTTGCGGTTGCATTTGGGCCAGACCAAAGGCGGCTCTTTTGTATGCGAGATGTTTTAGGCCGCCTTTGAGGTTGGAAAAGCAAACAATTGGCGGGAAAAAAGAAAACACAGTCATTCAGTGTCAGTTTTCCGGTAGCAAAGGTCTGGCTCTTTGATCATCCTCTAAAGTAAATCAGGGAAGATGTGAGACCTTCGTGAAGCCCCCAGGAGCCTTTGAAGAGTACGCTGCATATAAACTGCTGGGGCTAGTGAGCTAAAGCCATTTTTGAAGTCTTTAAACATTCTCTCTCTCTCTCTCTCTCTCTCTCTCTCTCTCTCTCTCTCTCTCTCTCTCTCTCTCTTCGCCTTTGAGGATCAAATATAGACATATATTTTTGAAGTCTGTCATTTATTAAAGGCATGGACTGTATGCACAAGCCTTTTTCTGACACTGCAGATAAATGAAACTAAATTAGTCTATATTTTTCAGGACTTTCAGGACTAAAGAGAATCACCTGGTGGTCCATCCATTACAGCCATCTTGAATGGTCTAAATGTGCAACATAAAATATTGTTCAAAAGAATAGGCAAAATGCTGGCCACCCTTTTCTCCACCCAAGGCCCATGAGTCAATCCAACCCAATAAATAATACAGATGAGGCAATCAAGGCTTGGCCATCAGGACTCATGTAACTTTAATAAAAAATCCCTCTACCTAGACAACAAGTAGGTCAGCGCATTCACGGCTGGAATCTCCTCTACTCATAACACAGATAAACAGCGTTAGAAATTTCCACAGTGGGACACTTGTGGCGCTGTGGAAAATTCCAGCTGGTGCATTGGAGGCGCCTTGAATGACACGGAGAGATGTGAAACGGCAAAAGGGGGAAGGGGACGCAGAATAAAATGAGCGATTGAATAACCCCGCTTACTGCAGCCCTTGTTCAGATCGCTGTGTCACCTTTTGGGGTATTTTGGTGTTTTCCTGATTCATAAATATCTTTATCTTATATGTTTTAATAATGTCTTTAATTTCACTAAATAGTGCAGTCAAAAATGTAAAAAGAAATGGTTGGTCGTTGATTTATTGGGGACTAAGATGAGGTGTTGCACTGGCGTAGCATGGCAGCAATCAGATGAGTCACCCATGGCGTCAACTATGCTTTTGCTCTGGGTCCGGTTCCCCCCACCAACGCAATGCCAACGCGAGCTGCTTACTGCGTTTTATGACCCAGGAGGCACTGTTGAGCTCTGCTAAACCCCCAAGCTCTGCCTTCCTGACAAGAATATCCCGCACTTAACCTGCATCATCAGCAACTGACCCCAGAACAGCCGAGCAGCCGAGGCAGCGTGAGCGGGCGGGGAGCTGCGTGCTGCTCGCTCGCGGGCTGGGGAGACGCTTTCGGAGATAAATACCTGATTGATGGCTTGACTTGGAGGTGGAAAGGACAGTCACCAGGGCCCCATGCTCTGACAGCCACCAGAGCCGTCTGTGGTATTAAAAGTTCATCTGTGTGTTGATCCCAGGGTGCCAGGTGTAGGGAACCCCTGTGGTGGAGTGCTCAGAGTGTTTATGATGAAACACGAACCTCTGCAAGCAGGAGAAGTCAATCTGCCATGCAAAAATATAAACATACAGACATATGCAGAAGCTCTTGGTGCTCATTCAACATACACAAGTTTAAACAGCGTCAGTTTTTCTGTTGCCTTTGCCAAAGACTCATGCTGTTTATTTGTTTCATAAAAAAGAAGAAATCGCAAACTTTTATTCTCTATGCCAGTGATTTATTTTATTATTAATGGGGACAATGTTTCAGCCTGTGCTTTTTCCCAAGCCTTGCTGTTTATTGCTATGTCAGCAGGGCTGCACAAATCTTGCCTGCACGACTAATACTCAACTTACAGGGGTGTAGCATGGGCCATGAAAGTACCAAATAAATTTCGGTAAGCCTACTAAACTGCATTAGAGGTAAATCGTTACAATATAGATCATATTGACCTTCCCATGGTAAACAATAACTTGTGGTATTATCTTTTCAATATAAGGACACTACATACATTGATAATTAAAATACATTACAGTATTAACTGTTGTTGACACTACACCATCAGTCCTTTTAATTAACAAATACTTTTGTATATTAATATGTGTGGCTGTGGTTGTTTTCGCTCTGCATAAATGCAAATGCCCAATGCGTAGCTGTCAACAGTGAGTTTGAGAGTGCGGCTTTCTTTAAATACTGAATATTGAATTTTTTTGTGGCAAACAAATTGCCTCTATTCTTTTGTATTTTATGCACAAATATTAAATTAAAAAAACGTCAAAATTAATGTCAAATCAAGAACAGCAATGAAGCAGGGGTTTGGTATGTAAATACCAGTGTTTAAATGTAATCAAAACAATAGATTTCACTTAAAACTCTTACTTTGTATTAAAATGTAACATCTTCCTTCCTTGCACGAACTTAGGCATCATGAAAAATGCACCCTCAATCACTATGACTTGAAATACAGAATAAGTACTGTAGAACAGCTGATCTTAATCCTGTTCACGAGAATATAATGCCCACTATTGCCAAATCACAGCTGGATGTAAACATTAAACTGAATTTTTATGAGGGGTACATGAAGAATGCATGCCATTACATTTAGACTTTAAACAGGCAAGCAGTTCTTCAAAGTTATGTGGAAAATTCTGCCTTAAAACATCTGCATGATGACATCAAATCAAAGACATATTTAGAGATGCCAACTGCAGGCCAAACTCATGGCCACACAGGGTTGGTTCACTAATTAACTGACTACAATATTACTGCACAACAGCAGTACACATGACAGACCAGACTAGCACTAGACATATGTGTATGTAAAACATATGGCACAAATGAGTCTCATATATAGATATGTTTGTCATAAAATGTGTTCTGAAACATCTAATCGTAACTAAGATAATATCTCTCACTTTGGGGGGTTTAAGTATGTTAAACAACTGTCAGTTATTCTTTATTCATTATAACAAATCATGCCATTACATGCAAGCCTGCGGTAACCCTTTGCCAAATTTCACTCATGTAAAAGTCATTCTGGTGCAGGTCCCAGACTGATAAGACACAGAACATCCCAGTTCCTCTGACATATTTGCTGGAAAAACTGGACCCTTCTGTGCCCTGGCCCGTAAAAGAGTGAGGTGTTCGCAGCAAACATGGGCGGCATGTGAAAAGAAGCTCTTGCTGAGGGCCTGAATCACAACTGAATTACATGGCGCACAGTTCCATCTGTGGGAGACCAGCGCTTCACAGACACAGACTTTTATTATTTCCATCAGCTCCCACGGTTGTTCCTCTCTTCCTCAACTTCCATCTGTCTTTCCTTCCTGTCCCCCCTCCCTTCCCTTCCCTTCCCTTCCCTTCCAATGACTTTTTCCCAAACCTTGATCTCAGCAGCAGGACCCAACCCCACCCCTATCCCACCCCTATCCCACCACCACCACCACCCACCTCAGCCCACCACCACTCACCCACCCCCATCCCCGGCTCAGACCTCCACCCACCCACCTTGTCCCGTCACACTTTTGTTCTGTAGGGTGACGTAATGCTGGAGCCAGTGCGCTGGAATCCAGAGTGATACATGCCTGAACAAAAGGAAACAGAGCTCTTTTCACATGAGATCAAGATAGTCCAACGTGTTTCAACAGAATGCATGGGAGCCCGATGCGAAGCGATGCGATGCGACGCTGAGACCGAGAAGGGCTGATGTGTCACATGCGCACAAGTGGTGATCAGGACGATAATGATAATTATGATGGCAGTATAATAAGGCCTTGATTAGTCTCATTATGTTTCCCATTACGCTGTCATGTCAGAAGAATCCTCAACTTCTCATGTTTTAGTTCTCTCTCTCTCTCTCTCTCTCTCTCTCTTTCTCTTCCTTTCTTTTTTTGGCAGTTGGTCACCATCCTCTTGACATGCAGTTGATCCAATGACTATTGAGTGTGTGGTTTGTCTTTCTCTCTGCCCTGAACCTTTTCTGTTTTGTGTCTTACTCTGCATTTTCCAGATTACTCACCTCCAATTACATGAAACAACTTATGGGAGACTATGGACCTACAGGATGTCTGAGACTGTCAAAGATATGTATGTGGGTGGAATGCATTTAATCCTGTGTGTATCCCACACACAGTGACGAAGACAGTGACGCAAGAAGAAACCTTGAATGAGAAAAGTGTATTAAGCATACAAATTAAGGTTAACTACAGAGAAAGAGGAGAAATATCCAAACACCATTACTGTCACAGGGTAGACTGTACTCTGTACTCTGACACTGGGCCAGAGAGAAGCCATGTTGTAAGCTTCCCAGTGCTCTGTTTCTACTGTTTTTTGATAGAGTAATTATTGGCAGGGGCTTTAATGTGTTGCTTACACTGTGGAGTGCATTCCACTAACTGGTCCCAGACTTGTAACTTCACTGTCTTGCTATTTGAACACACACCTACCAACACAGACAGCGTCAACTCCAACGTCCGACTGCCAGACCCCCATATCCCACAAGACTACTCACTCGGATTTATAAATCCTTGCTAAAATACTGGACTGCTTTTGAAGGCAGTGCTTTTTTTGCAGCTTCTGTGAAATAGGTATTTTTTTTCCCTGTGGTTACATATAACATTTTGTCAAGTCTTTGCTGTGGTTTATTTGCTGTGGTTTATCTGGAATAATGGGATATGTCTCACTTGTAGCTGACTGCTTTCACATATGACTAAAAGACGTGTGTGTATATGCTAGATGAGTTGGCATTTGGATGTATTACTACACTCAATGTAACAACCTCTGTCAATGTGTCAACCATGTGATTATTAAATATTTGTTTTGTTGTGACACCCATTCCAAAGGTAGTCATTAGAAAATCTCATCAACTCACAATCAGTTTGACAGCAGAAAGGCCTACATAATGCTACCTATATCCTCATTCAGACAAAAAGGGAGTGGCACAATAGGTTACCAGTTGTGTATGGTACAGTAAGTCATACCTAAAAGCCAGTAAAAAGTGTACAGATTATCATCAGAGATTGCAATTAGCAAAGGCAATTCGTTAATGCTTCACCCCGACAGACACAGACACAGACACACTGACAAACCAAATGGAGGTCATGAGCGCAGGTCTTGAGTGTCTAATGGAAATGAAAGACACTTGACTAAGTGACCAAATGGGCCTTGGCAAGCCTGTCGTGGTAGGAGTTTCACTTTGTTTTTCTGCCTGAAGGTGAAGGGTAAAGGGGTGTTCACATCAGAAGCGACCAAAGCGTCCAGAGCGACGGAAGTCATTATTTCTCTATGGAGAGTCGGCGAATTGGGCGAACAAAGCAAATCCGCAGGCAGAGAAGCGAATTGGGTGACCAGAGCAAAAAAAAAGAAATTAGAAGTCAGTTAAATTTATGGTAATGAGCTATGACGCGGTTCAGCGAAAACCAACTAGAATACATAGATTTACCAACATCCCTTAATTGCTGAGCTAAATCCAACATTCCAAATGATACGTCATGAGCGAACAAGGCAATTCAACAGCGAAGCTTCTTCAGCGACCTCGGCGACGTGCTGGCTTTGGTCGCTCCTGATCTGTACATAGAGTAAGAAGTAGACGAAGTGGCAGGCAGGCAGGCAGGCAGTCTGCTGTACCACAGCTGGCACCAAAGGACTATAGCCAGAGGCTCATTTGCAGTTGGCCCTCACTCACTGAATCACCTCCTTCTGACAACCAAAGTGCTTTCACACCCATCAAGTTCGTGCCTGTCCTTAAAAAAGTGGGTGCACATACAGCATGTATGCATGCATGCAAGACATTATTTCACTCGCAGCATTTTCAAACCACATGTCACGGAAATTTGTTAATAATTCAGTGTTTCTGTTTGATGACGTGTGGATTTGTATAACCTCTGTGGGTTGTGTTTATTCACTTCTAGAACATTCCACAAGTGTGCTTCCACAAGAGCAGAAAAGCAGCTTGGAGCCTTTCGTTCTCCTGAATAGATATTTAAAATAGATATTTAAAAAACTGTTCTGTAGTATTTCCACTGTACCATGCTGCACATTATCTTCGACTGGCTGACAGAAACACCTGACAGTATGACATACACATTGTGGTGTAACATACGGCCCAGGCAAGGCAAGGCAAGTATAGCGCATTTCATACACAATGGCAATTCAATGTGCTTAACAAAGATGTTATTTGGTTATTTGGTTTCCATCCCTTTACATTGTCAAAACTGAAACGTAATAAATATAATCCCAGAGGGCATCGGTGCTGAACCTGGTGAACTACCTCACAGCTTCTCCTCTTGTTGTTTTCCCCTCCTCGACTGTCAGGTTTAAGAGCCGAGAGGTACTGTATACCCTGAGGTCTTCATTACACGTCAGTGTCATCAGATACAGTCGCTTCGCAATTCCTCCTCAGTGCATTCCGACTCAAAATACCGGCACACGTTACTGTTTATAAACACTGCAGAAACTGGCTCGTTTGTGAAGTGCGTAGTTCATTGCTTCAGGCTGCATATTGTCAGTGTATTATAAAAACAAAACAAAACAAAACAAGACTGCATACCATCCACTGCATACATTTTTTCACAAAAAAAATGTTAGGGCGTAAGATATGCAGGCTTCGACCAATGTCACACATACTCCCACTCCCAGCCCTCCCCGCCGTAGTCATGTGTGAGTCCCACTGGCTCCTGCTGCGAGATCTGAACGAGGAATATTTCCTGGGCCAGGCCTGGCATGGCCGGTGCCCAGCAGTGCATTTTCGTTGTCATCGGTGGCACTGTTTGCTTTGGATACTGCCTGTATTAAATATCTGTCTCCAGAGACTAACTTTTCTTTACAATTACTGACAGTGAGGAATTTTTGCTTGGCAAGGACAAGCAGCCTTCATTTTTGTTGCCTCGGTTTTGAAGCAGACAAGCTTGCGTGCTGTACAGTACGTACGGACGGAGACAGTGGAAGGGTAGCTCTGCAGCACTAGACCAGACAAAAGAGGTGAGGATACACTGGCTACGCCTCTCTCGAGGCCCCGTAATACCACAACGGCTGCAGCTCAGGCATTTTACGGCCACATCATTCACAATTTAAAATCCTTAATAAAGCCTCCAGGACCATTTAAAGGCAAAGTCCGGGAAGACAATGGAGAGGGAACGAGAAAAGACAATAACAGGCCTGAAGTTTTTTTTCATTCCTCTCGAAAAATGGACAGGATGGATTATCTGCAAACTCGCGTTTAACTCCTGCTGTCCTCGTCACACAAGCACCAGTGGCTGATTCTTTAAAAAGGGACTCGGCTGGCTGGTCTGGATGTTTTATATTACGGTCGTTCTTGTTGAATCCAGCATTAGTGGTTGTGTAAGTATGATGGTTTGAGCGTGGGAGCCTGTGTGGCGGGTGTGGTGAAGTCTCCAGACACAGAGAGGAGGTCAAGTTCTGCAGTCTGGACATAATCACTGCGGATCAGGTCAGCGTCACTGGCACATTGTGCCGTGCCGTGTCTCTCGTTGGCTGGCTGGCTGGCTGGGCAGAGGGCGCAGACTCAGGCCTTCCATACAGTATGTGAGAGGTCTGGGCACAGCCAGAGGAATGCCACTTTTTTGTTTTAGTTTTTTTTTCTCCTCCTATGGTTACAAACCCACTTGTCAGAACGGTATTCTATGTTTTGGTGCTCTGACTGATCCCCCTCCTTAGCATTTATTTACAGTGGCACGCTCCTCAGAAATTTCCTTCAACATGTTGGCCATGAAACAGATGCCAACGAGTGTTCTCTCGTAGAAAGGATTATAATTCCTGACCAGCAGGTATGACTGACTTGTTCAGGAGTGAGGGGAATCTGAAAAAAGATATACATACACAAACTCAACATTTAATCCCTGCAGGCAATCGTACACCACAAGACTTCAAGTCTTCAAAAAGACTGACAAACGACGCCTGAGCTCTGGACTCCACTCTTGTTTAAATCAAAGCACCTGGCAAAAAGGCTATGAGCCTGCCATTTTAATGGCTCTCTCTGTTGTAACAGTCTTCCCTTTGTAGTTGAACTAGAGGAGAGATAATCTGCCCAGTGCTGCCTTGCTCAGTGCCAGGCATCGGGAGACCTGCTTTGAAGGCCAGCTTCCCGGGCCGGGTCAGGGTCTGGCACTCGTCCACCCTCTGTGTGAGTCTGGCAAACCCTGCGCTAGGGGTAGAGCCCAGTGGCATGCCAGCTTTGTTTATTCTTGCTGGGCGGAGTGACCGACGGAGGGAGGGAAGGGGGGGAACACCCCAGATCTCACGTACCGTGGGTGTTGTTACAGATTGACCCCTTCCACAAAAGGGTGTCTTTCTCAGCCTTGCCCAGTTCAGGGGATCGCGGTCGGTGAGTGGTTTTGGCATCCTGTTTGAGTGAACTCCCCCCAACATGGACGTCACACAGGATGGGCCGAGCAGCAGTGTCCAAACACATATCTCCATTACAATGACCTACTGCTGGACCTTTGACGGGTGAGATTTATCAAACATCGAAATCAAACAGGCCCTGCGCGACTGTCCAAAGAGTAATGTACCAAATATTGTTTCATGGTTTCCTTGGGCACAGCACCTGCTGTTTGGTTCCAGTCAGTCTAATTCTGATGGATGAAAGTTTGTGGACTGTGAATTCCAAAAGGGTGCATATTCCTCACACTGTAATGAGGGTTTACAGACTATCTATCAAAGGCAAAAATATAAACAAGTGACAATTTTTTAAAAAGTAAATTATATCAAATAAATGTATGTCATATACCTAACAGATGCCAATAGTCAGTCAGCAAAAATGTATTATATGAAGTGTAGATGCTGTCTTTTGTGTCTAATTCCATGCTTCATAATCAAACATTAATGTTACCCTTACACCTGTTGTTCAGGAAATGCTACCTCCAGTGCATGCCATTAACTGGCTACAATAACTACAGACCTATCTGGGTGGCTTGTATATACAACATTGCTGTCTGTTTTGGGTGAATTTTATTTTTATGACAGGCAATGATTCACATGATATTTCCATAAACACTGACCTGAATCAGTGATAACTGGATTTCCATATGATTGGCCTTGTCTGGGACTGCGATGCTGCCAGACAGCACTACACAGACTAAATGAATTTGCACAAAAACCACAAAGGGGTTGCACTACATAAGGGAATGCCAAGCACTGAATAATGTACACAGCAGCAGTCAGTATTGGAGTCAGTCGAAACCCAACCCACATAGCAGGACTGAATATATTTGTAGGATACAAACACAGAGACAGCTTCCAAAGACCACACAGCTAGGTACATTCTTCTGTGCTGCTAACCCAAAGGCAGTTTGCTGTCATTACATAGTAATTACACAGTTGTTTCGTTGTGGAAGTAAAGCTTTGTTGAACCATTTCAGCAAATTCTTTGAGACTAAGGCTACGTTTCTTTGTTTAAATTGCCTTATTTTATGTTCTATCCTTATCACAACACCAGGGGCTAATTGAATTTACAGTTACTCTATCTGTCTGACCTTCTTTTGGTTGTATGACTGCACACAGCTGTTTTGTGCCACAGAGGATGGCTTATTTTAGCCAGTTGCACCTAAACTCCCATGGTAACATTAACAAATAAATGGAGCTCTATGTGCAAGTGTAAACATCCTTGGTTCTGTACATGTGGGATTGTTTGGTTCCCCTAATTTTTCATCCAGCCTATTCAGAGACTCAGGGTTGGAGACACACAACTGAAACACTTTGACTGAAAATCTAAATACCAACTAAGAAGTCTCAGTAAACATGTATTTCGTCGTAAGAAGGCCTCTACGGGAAAAGGGATCAGTATCCCCAGTATGTTTTCAGAACAACAGAAACAGAACTAAAATGAAGTCACCACACACTAAATTCAATGACATCACAAAACTCACAAAGGTCACAGTTCCACCATCCCCAAATGAATCATCAGAGGACTTGCAGAGTGCAAGCGAGATAATTTTCCATATCAGTGAGGTGTATTGTACTGTACTTCTGTACAACAGACCTGAGACACAACAACAACAACAACTAATGTTTGTAGAAGGGTCCCTGCTGCTTCTGTTTGTTGCCGGAGCATGGGTTCATGGGAATATGCTCATGCCCAAGTGGGATTGGCCAAGGGACAGAACTCCCATCAGACAGATTCAGTTTGGCTACGGCACCAGTCTGATTTCACAGAATGCACCTGAGTGCACAGATTTATACACAACCCCTCGTGCCGGTGCCGGAATATTCTACTCACACACTGCGTACTGACATCATTACAGCTGTTGTGAATTTCAAAAAACAGAGGCCTTCCAACAATTTGACGGCCTCTGATCATGCTCTCCTCCCCAGCTCTTCTCCCTACCCCGTCTCCCTCCCACCCATCATCCCTCACAAGCACAGCTGATAGACATCGGCCTGAGGGAGGGAGCCACAGTTTATTAGCATCCAGCAACTCGGGACCACCAGGAATGAGTCAGGTCTCCCTGACATCACCGCGCGCATACTGAAATAGTTGTCACAGAGTTTGTGCAGGCTTTTGTAATATGTGACCTTAGCAAATAGGATCCAGCGGTTTCCATTAGCCTTCATTGGCTGGGCCCATACCAGTGTGTGACACGGCAATGTTTTACGCCACTCTTCTCTTTCTCTCTCTGTCTGTCTGTCTCTCCCTTCCTCCCTGGCGTCCTGTGTTGACGTGATGAATGCTGAAGCAATGACAATGCCAATGTAGTATGCGCTTGTAATGCATCAGTCATCCTGAAGTGTTTTCCACCGAAAGTGTAAAAATGATGGGAGTTCCAGTGTCCAACTATTTTCAGGATACATGGAGGTAAGGTATAACTATTTCAACCATAGTAGTTGGGCCTTTGGGTGTTGGATAGTGAAGCAGCACTCCACTCGTAAGTTTATGAGCCTGAAAATAACTGTCCTACCTTGCAGTCACAGGACTCTCTTGTCAATAACAAAATGCTACTGACCGTAAATTAACCTCGTATCTGCTGATTTTGTCATCAGGGCAAAAATAAAAACAGGTAGAAGGGTTTTTATATAACGTAAAATGAAGAGAGCGATTTTAAAGGTTAAGAAATTCAACAGGCTTTCTCATGCGTAGACAAAACAATCTTATAAATCCAGATGTTGAACTCGAACTTGGCGATGCAAAAAAAATACTCATCCTAAAAACGTCCAATACCAGGCAGAATGTGTAACCCCCACCCATCAATCACTTTTCCCCAACATATGCTCTGTATTATTTGTTAGCATCATTGAAACAAGTCTGCAAAAAATAATGGTTACAAAAGATCAAACTAATCCAATACACTAATACCAATTTTGCCTGGTTTCATTTTCTGGGACACTGTGTAATATTTTAAGCTGTTTAATAGCAGTGCTGTTGTAAATGTGTCCTCATAATTTCCTCATCCAGCAAACCAAACCATTCTGGTTCGATCTCAAAGAACTTTCCGTTACATACTGTACATAGAGCTGGTCGTCCTTGAGAATAGGCCCACCATCAAGGGCCCTAATGGAAACATTGAGAGAAGTTTAATCTTATGCAAATTTGGAGCAAATTTCACCTCGCAGTGGCGAATGAAATTGACTGTTTCAATCGATTTGATTCACAACCACCATCTGTGGACTGATTAGCTGTCAGAATGCTTTGCTTCGCTCCATTCAGTGTCTTTATTCAGGAAACCTTTCAGAGCCACATCAGAGTCATGGTATTCTGATAAGGACTGAGAGGGTTCGCTGCCTTCTCAGCTGCACATATTTCATATTTTCAAGTTTTACAAACTCAAAGTCAACTAATTCTGAAATAATATTATATGTGAAAGATATCAATTTGCTACTAACTCACTTTCGTTCATGTATTTCTCGATTGCTTGACCTGCTTTGAAGCAAACAGCTGTCAAGGTTATTTAGAAGGACAGTGGTGATATATAGATATATAAGCCTAGGCTTGACTGTCTCACTGTATATGAGATTCAGTCTCCATGGTATTTACATTTTGCTTTGTTTAGCATTACAAGGTGCTGAAATTAAAGCATTTGACTGCATTTCTCACTGACAGTCTTAAGCAATTACTGTAGCTAGCTAGGTGACACGCATGAGCAGAGTGCATGATAGTAGGCAGGTAGAGGCAAGGAGGCCATCCAGTCGTTTCATCCAGGGTAAATAAAACAGCTGAAGGGTGTATTTACAGCCCTCTGGCTGACATCACTGACATTTTTTTATTGTTTTATTTATTTAGTTATTGAGCATGTAAAGTATTGCTATCAGGATGTTAAGAGATTTATAATGTAACAAGATACGTATCTGAAATTAATCATCTGTCCCGGATTTAAGGTCACAGGTGTAAGAGAAGAAGACACATTCAGTAAATCTGACATTGTAATCATCTTGTATTCTAAATAAACTATGTTTTAGCATTGTTTATGATTTATACTGGCTAACCAATCAGCTTGTCAACATCACAACCCTACAACTAAAGCATGGCCGCCTAACCTGAGATATAAATGTGCCTTGTAGACTGAGCCTAACTCCACTCCAGCAGCAGAGAGGAAGGTTCAGGCCACAAGGTAACTGCAGGTACATCTGCGGGAGGGATTGAGAGCGCATCCTACAGCACATACTAAAGATAACGTAAAGACTGGAAAAGAAATCATATGAGTGGAAATGAAGGACAAGATAAAGCAACTAACACAGAGAAAAGATGATCTGAATGCCTATACCCCCACAAGGAATACAGGACAGACCAGGCAGCACTGATTAAACAATACTAAATATTTTATATATCTTATACAAAGGATGTAGCTCAAAGTGCCTCAAAGGAACACAAGACAGAAATGCACATGACAAGCTTTGTTATAGTCCAGTTGCACGAGAAGAAATCCTTTAGGGTGCTGTGTAGAGCTCCACGTATGTCCAAAGGATCTTGTAAAGCCTGGGTAATATCTGGTGATCAGTATGCGTTCAGTGAGTTTTAAAGGAACCACAATGCAATGTTTGTTTTCTATTGTTTGTTGTTAGCCTTTCGTCATATCCCCTGTGTAAAAACATTACTCAAGTTTTCTTTCTTTCAGCCAATCTGATCAATTGGTCCATCTCTTTTCTCTACAGAATTTCCCCACAGCTTTCAGCAGCCTTGCCACAGAGCTTCATCTAATTTGGGTCAACAGGAGACCTGTCTGTTTTAGAGTCAGTTGCCCTCAGTGAAACAGTGAAACTTAACTGGATGTAGGACATCATCGTATACAACCCATATTCAACCCATATTGCAGATGACACAATTCAACATGAATGTCAGAGGATGTAAACACAACCTTACATGCCAAAAATACATCACATTTATCTTTCAAGGCTGCTGTTTCAACAGTGGTGTTTTGCTTCAGACTTTTGTTGCTGTAGTCAACAAGCGTTACTGGAAGAAAGCTCGAGCAATAAACCTCTTTTCCTTCCTAAAGCTGACTCCGCGTGGTCTCCGGTTTACAGAGGAAATGCGACAATACAATGAAGCCCTGAAATTAGAGATAGCTTTGCTTACTGGTTGCTGTAGTAACAGAGGAAGCAGTATCCCCCGACCAAGGGATTCAATTCACAAATGCCCTCCCCTCAGGGGTTGTAGCATGTAATTTGTGTAGATATTTGGCTATCTTATCATAACATACAGTTAATCTGGTATAGCAATAAGGCTTTCCCTTTCACATGTTTTAGGACTTCAACAGAGCACCCGTGTACCCATTCTTCCTATTTTCTTTGGGGTGGGGGGTTGGAGGTGGATGTGGATGAGGAGGGATTACTTTAACAGAGGCAGGCATATCCTGGAAACAATGTCATGTTGTCCTGAGGCCAAATAAACAAAAAAGGTAATGACCATATTTCACATGCAGGAGACAAGAAGAGTATGGGGCACACTGACCATACTAAATCTCTACACTTCCACTTTTATAATTAGTGCATACAGCTCAAGCTCTTTGTTTACCTTGTTGTGTGAACATAACAAATGCTATTGTAAAGGTGTGTGTTCCCAGGCATAATGAGAGGATCAATATTTGCACATGATAATACACAATGACAAATCCAAACATGCAAAAAAGCTATGGTTTTGATTGAGAGGCATATGTTATACTTTAACAAATCCACAAGGAAATGTAATCTGTTTAATATTTGGTCTTTAAACATCCTAATAATAAGGGCCACGATAGTGTCAAATAGAGGCTTTTATGTTCATTGTCCATTTATACGTGAGCACGCCATCACTCCTCTCTGTTAAGCTGTTTTTCCCTGGTTGTTTTTAAGAGAATTAATGCTCAGTTGATCAATGGTTATGTTTTATTGCATTGAATGTTTATATTTGACAACATGGCAGTTGGCATTATAGTTCAGAGTACATAAGGCACACGTTCCTTTGTGACACTGAACATATTGTGAAACCTTCTTCGCAACATCAAATATTGAGTCATGAAGACATGGTCATTTAGTTGCACTGCAGAATTCCCTGGCAGCATTCCATTGGGCATTGTTAACCAAAAGACAGCATGATTCAGTCTTGGGTTCAGTCCTTCTTTCTTTCCTTCTTTCTTTCTTTTTTTTTTTTTTTGGGAGGTGTGAGATGTGAGTCTCGCGCCAAAGCCCTGGTCCTTTGTGGAGAACAACCAAAGCACTGAGGCAGGATGAAAGGTATACAGTGAACAGCCCTGCCTAAAAGACAAAACCCTCTCCATAGGTCATCTCCCGGGTCAAGGGATTGGAGCTTTCAGGATAGGTTACACAGAAATACAAGATACCCTCCATATGAATTGCAAATTCATTCTTTTCTTTTGCTCTCCTTGGGTTCTTTTGTTTTCTGTGAGCAAACTCACCCCATGCCTGAAACGGGAAGCTGCTTTAAAAGTGAATAAACAAGTGTAAAACTTGAAATAACAGGACACCAGGAAAGAGTCAATATTACCCCAAACTGTAATGTATTTGGAACAACAAAAACTACTTGTCCTGTTTTAAAAACACAATTTACAAGTAATTTTTTGTTATCTATATCTTTTCACACTAACCTAACAGATTCAGCAGCACCAAGGAAGATTATGATAATACAAGCCCTGGGAAACATTCACGGCTGTGTCCTCCGGGCTGTGCTCTTTATCCTGTTCCAACCAATCTTAAGTAAGTTAGATCTTACTAAATAGAAACATGCTGGGCATTAAGATGTCTGGCTTAGGTGAAAGGAAAATACGTGGAGTAAGACCTAAGCAAGGCATTCCTTGTGAGAGATGTAAATTTAATTTGCATTTAAGCTCATCAATAGGGCTCTTCTCCTTGCATGTTGTGGCTTGTTTATAGAGATGTGAAGTAAGTGATGTGTTTATGTTGTTTTTTTGTTATCTTCAGACATCCTAGAGTAGATGCACTAAGCTTTTAATGCAGTATTTGTGAATGTGGAGTATGAGGAGGAAAGAATAGGTGAGTGGAGGAGAGAGTTTTGACAGTTTTTAGTACCTTTAATGAGACACAGAAAGTTTCAGAGCTGGGATCGGATTAGTTTACACTGCAAATACCTTAGTTTAAAATATACAAGGAAAAGAAGAGTTCAAAGAGAGATGGATTAAACTTTAATAGTGTGCGAACTCTAGCTGTTCTTTTAACCACACGGCCAGAGCTTGCAAGTACCAGTCTGGGGGTAATCCCCTTTTTAACCAGTCTATCATGTGTGCAAAGCCTCACCTTCTTTTCCTATCTACCTCCTCCTCTATCCCTCAGAGAAAAAGGGAAAGAAGAGAGTGGGAGAGAGAGAGAGAGAGAGAGAGAGAGAGAGAGAGAGAGAGAGAGAGAGAGAGAGAGAGAGAGAGAGAGAGAGAGAGAGAGAGAGAGAGAAAAGCATTCTTTGCTTAACATTCTTTGAACACCTAGACAAATTCTAAGTCAAGTGTCTGCACACTTGGAGGAATAATAGCGTAGATGGTGCTGAAACCAAACAGCCCCAGGCCAAGCCTCAGTGGAGCTCTAATGCAGATTATGACAGATGGCCTCCACCCTGCCATCCCCAAAAAGACAAGAACATAGACAGTGGCTGTTAAAAAACACACAGCCAGATAGGGGGGTCCGCCTGCCGGGCTGAACACTTACTCAGGAGTTGTCATGGTGATTGATGGGTCAATAGGGCCTCTGGAGCGACAGGACATTCCCTCAGGGGGGGGGGGGGGGTCTGAGTCAGTCAGTGAGCCAGCAATTTTAATGGCACCTCACCACTCCACCCACAGACAATACAGACAGACATGAATGCACAATGGATTGGATTTGTCATTCGGACTCTTGCTGCTGCCTCTTGGTTATTGTGTCCTACGTCATCTTCTTTCCTGGAATCGCTTTCCTGACAATTTTTTTTCCACTTCATGATGGCATATTTTTGTATGCCTGGTTTGGTTTTCTGAGTGACAGAGATACTTTTGTTTATTGTGCTTGAAAGGGCTGGTTTTAAAATATTATATATTGTTGTACCGGTTGGATTAGATTTCAGCTTTTGATTGAATGAATGCCTTATCGGTCTTTCTAGATGTCATAACCATGGACAATCAGATGGTGAGATGGAACGGCTGTTGTGAAAATGCCTGTTTCTCTTTCTTTTCCATGATGGACATCGATGTGGAGAACAGCCAGTACCATTCTTGCCAAATACTAGTGTTTGATTTTTTCTTCTGGCAGGAGAGCCTGACTTTGGATGGATGGCACAGACTTTTGTGGGGTTGGTGACTGTTTATTAAGGTGGTTTTTTTTCCACCAATTGATGCGGGGAGTTTCAGATGAAATCTGTCTACATCATAAACAATGCGAAAGCTTTGCGCAGAGTTGTAAAATTAAAATAGCACTCAGCGGTAATAAAGCTCAGCCGTGTAATTTTCTCATGAAGACAATTGGCGCTTTAGTTTCAAAAACATGCCAACAAATGCCAAGCTCCACATGACCAATGCACTGGTATCCTGTGTATTTAGACTTAGATGGACTATTGCCTAGCAACAGTGTTTTAAAAACAAATAGGCAGGCATGGAAGTGGTCCCAAAACCTGTTATCAGGGCCCAATTTTCACACACTTAAGCTCCATTCTGCCTGGCCCCATCACTCGTCGTCTCCCCCTGAGTGTTGAGAGCCCCCTGCTTCTGGTTTCCAAAATACTTCATGAACAGGCCCCTGCTTTCGGCAGGATGAGTGCACCATCAGCCCGAGACCCATAATAAGGAGTCTGATGGCAGACTTGGAGCTCTTTCTGCGCGACATTCCCTTCTCCATCGCAGCATCTCCAGACACAAGAGCCTATTATCAGTCCTGTTTTCCCTCCTGCCTTCTGAGAGGTCCACCTCCACCTAATGCTTGGCATCTCTCTCACTTTGGTTTGTATGCCTCTGTCTTGAGGCTTGCATCTTTCACTACCTTATCATTGTTGCTTATTTGGAACAGGATGACTAGTGTGGAGGGTTTTTTTTTTTTTTTTACATGCATCCCATGTATAAAGTTTAGCACGCCCTCATGAACCCAGGATGTAACTGTATTTTGTGTAGCATAACATGATTACACAACAAACAGAGTTGCTACAGAGTAGGGATTTTCTATCCTGCACTTATTACCCCTTCTGCCCCTAATATCTATCTGTGTAATTACCTGCTTACAGACAGTGTCATCATAATGTTTTTGTTTAGCAAAAATTATGCCAGAGTGCTGCTGGTGGTGAGTTGTGTGGGATGTGGAGGCTGGGTGGGTTTGTGGGTGTAGGTGTCCATATTCTATTTTCTGTGGCCCTGTATGGTGTTACAAAGGACTTAAGCCTACTGCAAGAGACCTAAGACACTTCAGTCTTATTGTACAGGTGTATGTACATTTGTATAGTGACCATAAAAGGCATTCTTTTCTATTCTATTCTATTCTATTCTATTCTATTCTATTCTATTCTATTCTATTCTATTCTATTCTATTCTATTCTATTCTTTTCGATTCTTTTCAATTCCATTCTATTCTATTCTGTTGTGTTGTGTTGTGTTGTGTTGTGTTGTGTTGTGTTGTGTTGTGTTGTGTTGTGTTCTGCTCTGTTCCATTCTATTCTATTCTATTCTATTCTATTCTATTCTATTCTATTCTATTTACTTCTTATATCTATGATGCAATTTTTAACTCTGCACACACACATAGTTTTGAGTGGACGGAAGTACTGTATGGAACAGTGTTGCATTAGCCGTCTGCAAACAGATCTCCCCCCCTGACTCTTGTAAATGCTAGGGGCAGCAGGAGGTGAGGGATGGCAGAATAGCCTGTGAGAGAAAGTTCTTTTTTTTTTCTTTCTTTCTTTTCTTTTCTTTTTTTTTTTTGGAAAACGGCATAATACAAATCACGGAGCAGCAGCAGCAGCAGCAGCAGCAGCCGTCGCACAGCACAGCACAGCACAGCACAGCACAGATGGAAAAGCACTTTTCTTCACCTCACCGTCAGCCTTGGATTCCTGCTCTTTTCCAGATGGCCAGATGGGTAGCCAGTGCGAATCCCGCTTCCGCTAGGCTAGCACCTCCAGCTGTCCGGCCCGGCTGCGGGGGAATGAGAATCATTCAGCGCCTCACAGGAGACTCATTTGCAGGAACAGGTTGACGGAACTCCCTGTCCCCGTTCCCGGCGGGCGGCTTAATTGTTTTAGTGTGAGCAAAGGAAGGGCCCCCTTGTCAAGCGCTCGGGCGCATGGATGTTGAATCACCGCAGTGTCAACTGGGGATCTGGGGAACTAATGGCAGTGCTGTGTGTGTGTGTATGTGTGTGTGTGTGTGTGTGTGCACTTGTGTGCATGTGTGTGTGTGTGCGCGCATGTGTGTGCCTCTGTGCGTGCGTGTGTGTGTGTGTATGTGTGCTTGTGTGCATGTGTGTGTATGTCTGTGCGTGTGTGTGCATGTGTGTGTGTGCGCGCGCACGCGTGTGTGTGTGTGTGCGCGTGTGTGTGCCTCTGTGCATGTGTGTGTGTATGTGTGCTTCTGTGAGTGTGTGTGCGTGTGCCTCTGTGTGTGTGTGTGTGTGTGTGTGTGCCTCTGTGCATGTGTGTGTGTATGTGTGTTTCTGTGAGTGTGTGTGTAGGTGTGCGTAAGTGTGTGTGTGTGTCTGTCTTTGTGTGTGTGTGTGTGTGTGTGTGTGTGTGTGTGTGTGTGAGTGTGTGCGTGCCTCTGTGCATGTGTGTGTGTGTGTGTGTGTGTGTGTGTGTGTGTGTGTGTGTGCCTCTGTCCATGTGTATGTCTATGTGTGTGTGCGTGTGTGCATGTGTGTTGGGGGTGGGGGTGGCTTCCAGTTTCTGGCCTCTGCACCCCGCAGGCTCACATGAATGGGTTATGGGTTATGACCAACCTCGTCCCTGCATTTCAGTGGTGAAAAGCAGGGAGGTGTTATTTTCTTCATTACAATCCAGCAAAACAAGAACATTCTTTGGGTAATCCACCGCATGAATATGTGCTCCAGATGAGCACGTGCAAGAACTTTATGACAGTGCTTTGTATTAAGTGTACTGACTCAAAGGAATTTAAAAAACATGCAAATGAACGGGGTTATTCCTCGTGTGACTGTTTTCTTTTTGGAGAAGGGTGAAACACACTGCGGTTGCTACTTCATTTACTGCAGGATGCAAAGAAGAAAATTAAACATTTCAGGCACCACTTCTGTTGACATCTGTGTGACTAAAGTGTCACAATTCACACATTGCTTTATGTTTTCAAGTTGTGTTTGTCAGTTTAAACATTTTTTCACCACATCTGTAGGTCACTGTGTTAGTTTAATTTCTCACTTTTACAACTATAAAATGCACTTTGGACTTTAAGAGAGGGGACTTCATTTCAGAGACTCAACTCAGCTATATTAAACAAAAGGATTAAAGCATAATGGGAAAGAAATTAATTAGTTACGTGGCCTTTCCAAACAGGGATTGTAAGGTATGTCTGTGTGGAATCTTTGACCAAAGGGCGATTCTACACAGCAAAAACTGAAGTGTTAAAATTACAGGGTCAAACATTTGAGAGTTGATTTAAACTCCCATAGTGTAATTTTAACATTTTCAGATTTATGTAACTGAAGTGCAGAGTAGGAGTTATTTCACGTTTTGAAAGTGTTAATTTAAACCTGGGACTGTATAAACCCGCAAAAGTGTTAAAATCAACTCTGTGGGTGTCTATTCAACACTGGTCTTTTTGCTGTGTACCGTATACCCAACAGTATCCTTTGGAGGCTTAGAAAAAACAAAGTGGCAACAGAGCCGTGGCAAACAAACAGATGCCCGCTTCACTTAAACAGCGCAGGACAGATAACAAAGTTTGGACTTTTGCCAGTCATTGCGAAACAGGAGCTGTCAAAGTGACTAGTCTTCATGTACGGCCCGGTTCCATTTCTAATCACCACGCACAAGAGGAGGGATCGTGTCTGCCTAAACTCAGCCGGGTCGCATTACCTTCCATGTAAACTGAAGTACTCTAGCACGGTGATAACACTGAAAGAATGATAACAGCAACAGTATTTTGAGTCATTAGGCTTACACAGCTACATCTCTCTCTATCTCTCTCTCTCTCTACTCTCTTTCTTTCTCACACTCTCTTTCAAAATCTTGAGCGACAATCTAATAAGGGTGTATATATCATGAATATTTAAACAAGCTATCCTAGTGGATGCCAAGATATCTGAGACCATTTACTGAGGTTAAGGGTGTACCATCTCAATTTCTTCCCTGGAACGCAATACAGGGTGATGGCAGTGGGCTAGATTTGGAGCCAAGTATCCAAGAGGCAAGTTCATCCCTTCCATTCAGCGAACGGGCTCCCTCCCAGCCAAAACAGCTGCTCCTGAATGCCTAATTTGAAGGATAAATAATTGGGTCCAGGTGTTCAGGCATGATGTGAAATCCAAATCCCTTAACGGTTCACATTATTCTTTAGGAGTACAGCTCTAAATCTGCCCTTATATCTTGTCTAGGGGACGGACGGGAAGCTGTAATTGAAATGTAATATTTTAATGGCTTACACGTGATTATTTGTCCATGGTATGCATTGTGCTGGTGGTATGGTAGATTTGTTCCTGTTAGTTTTTAGTGTGTGTGTGTGTGTGTGTGTGTGTGTGGGTGTGTGTGTGGGTGTGTGTGTGTTTGTGTGTGTGTGTTTGTGTGTGTTTGTTTGTATGTGTGTGTGTGTGTTTGTGTGTGTGTGTGTGTGTGTAAAAGTGTGCCTCCGCATATAAATGAATTCATCTGCAAAGTTGGTTATGGGTGAGATGTTTGGTGTCCTCATCATGGCACCGTTGAAGTTATGCAAGTGTTGACAGTGGTTGGGCTGAACTAAATGGTTGAACGGATGACATGTGTCTATGCAGTGTGTGTGCACGTTTGTGCATGTGGGTGTGTGGGTGCAATGGTGGGTTTGCATGCATATGTGTGTGTGTGTGTGTGTGTGTGTGTGTGTGTGTGTGAGTGAGTGTGTGGAGGAGAGTATGGGGGTAATGAGAAAAGTTCACCCAAAGTCCAACCTTTACAGATTCAATCTTCAGTAAGCACACAAAGGCAAAGAGAATTCTCATCCAGGGAGGACGTGAATGGGTAGAGAGGTAGAAAGTTCAAAAGTTCATTGGATCTAGCTTTGCATGCCACCTTCATTTTGTGTCCATAGAAACTTCCAAATGTCAGAGGGGCTTATTTACCACCTCTAATCAGGCTAAGTGTGCAGTAATCTGGTGTGAAATCAATTCTTTCACCTGTAACCTCCTCGTTAAGGGGTCTATTCAAGTGTCTGTCCCAGGGAGAACAAAACATGTCAGTTCTTCTGGCTGCGCTACAGAGCTAAGGCCCTTTATTAGGATAAATAATGCAAGTTTGGTGAATCTTTGCAGCCTGTAACGCTCTACGCAGCTTTGCCTGACTGTGATCAAATCGTGGATTGTTAAAAATGCATCTCCACCATCCAGAAGTTGTCCTCTACCCACACAAATGTCGAACGTGCCTATAAAAGATGCTATTTTTGCAAACAGTTAACTACAACAACATGCACATCCATCATTTGACTAAAAAAGTTAGCCCTGGCTGGGTAGGCTACAGATGCTTGTGGAGGCTGCAGTCTGCAGCACTGCCACGTTGTGGGGTTGCATCTTGTTCTCGTTCTGGTTTGTGGGTCCTGGCCTGGCTCCTCTCCAGGGGAGCCATACTTTGACATTTTGGATGCCCAGAGCGTGTTGTGCCTACGGGGCAATGCTTTATTTGAGCCCTCAGTCATAGGACAAACATAGGCCTGTCATAAATGTGTCAGCAGATGCCAGACACAATCTAAACTACATGTAAGTGCTTTCGCAGTCAAGTAAATGCACATGTGAATGCATACATGACAATAAATTGCTTCTCCTTTGGGGAGAAAGAGGTTTTAGCTTAGTAAGCGTGATTACATATTGTAGGGTTGTATTTTGAATTCGCCATGCGGGGCATGTTGTCATTCCTTGGTCAAGTTAAGTCTCGCTGTGTCTCCCTGTATTTTGGAAACTGCTCAGTCTTTCAGAAAGCATATCTTTTTAAGCGGGGGGCTTGTTTCTCCATTGTGGCATGCATCACACTAATCGAATACAGTGTGGAATGGTTTCCCACTTTTTCCAATAGATAATACTGACGATTTGAAATCGGTTCGGTCAGTTGAGAGGCAACCTAGAAAGACAACTATTTTAAGTGCTTTGGTATGTATGTGGTCGGAAAGCCAATTGGATTGTGCACTGCACTGGTCATGATGAAGGGAACACCAGCTGCAAAATTACAGTAGCACATTTCCACCACAACTGACTGTGACGAAAGCTCGAAGCTGAAGCAATTAATCAGAGGTTAACCCAGCAAGCCTCAAATTGGATCTTTTAGTTTGCTGTTCCTCTCCTGAAAACGGACCAAGCACAGCAAAAACCTTTCTAAAAGTGAATTTTGCCTACAACATTGTCATGCCCAGGAATTCATCATAATGTTCCAAGAGACGGACACAGGAATGCCAGCACTTTTTTTGGAGTTTAAAAGCAGAAACCTGGGATAACAGCACAGTTTCTCTGCAAACGGATCAAATTCTTATTTAGATTTTTTACCATTCAGACGTCCAATTAGGAAATTCAGTTAGGAAATTTTGACTGAATACGACTGAATGAAAAGCAGACATGGCCGCGTCACTTCAAATTACATTGAGCAGATGAAGAATGTTCACACCGAGGAAGGCAGAACACCAAAACGTGTCTGTGTAGATAAATTTTGTATATGCGTAGTGCGGCCTCTTTTTCCTGTTTTTCAGTTTTCTTGACGTCTGGCCAGCGCTCTAAAAGTAAGTTAAAATCGTCTGACTGAAGCCTCATGCTACCCCTTATAAGCAGATGGAACATGCTATGGATTTACCTCACAATTTTACCTAGTGAATGATAATGTGAAAAACAATGTACACATGAAGTTTGCACTTACACAGTTGCTACATAAATTATTTTGACAAGTTTGACAACATATATTGCTTGGTATGTGTGAAATATAATACCGTAATACTCATAATTAAAATATATATATATATAATTTGAAATGTGAAATTTAGTATCAATTATTTGTATATGGAATCTTTTTTGATACTGTCTCCTTAGGTAAGTAAGCCTGCAGTGCAACACCATTAACATTCATGGGTGGCAACATTGCTCATGATGTTTTATCATATGTGCAGCTTTCCCATCCTCAAAGCCAGGACAGCCACACCTGTTATTAGGGCTCAGGTGTAATTAAATCTTCTTCAGTATCCCTTTTTTCTCCCGTAGTGTGGCTAAAAATACCTCCCGTCTTTTCCAGATGGGAAACCACTGTTAAAATCACATATTATGCATTTCAATCCCAACATTACTGTTGGATCACAAAGGTTTGCATGCGCAGGCAATCCAGTTTTATTACCCTGACTTAGAGGAAACTACTCACATGTGCTGCGGACGCTACTCAAACATCTATGTAGGTCTCCTTATCATTTAACTTAGGGCAAAGACGTCAGCTAAAAAAAAATCTTTTTATGTGTGTAATAATATCCAAGGTGTGTTTTGCATGCCCTAATATTCGGTGAGACGTGACATTTAGATCCTCACCGCATAAAACAAAGACAGGTACTTTCAGAATTCTCATGACACATTTTGTTAACGCACTGTTTGTATGGCTAGAGGGCAACAGTCTCCCTGGTATTTTGTTGCATGTATTGTGTTTTGCTCTTAAAGGAGGGCACTGGCCAGTTTCGTCCACACGCCCACGCTGTGAACCCAAGAGTGAAGGTTAGGCTGGCACCTCAAAGTTTCCTGTTAACAGAGACCAGGAGTTTAGCCATGGCAACAACAGGTTGTAAATCTCAGGCGTTATTACATTTTTTTCCCCTTTTGCCATTGAAACTGAAGCCCCTAGGCCCCGCCAGAAGACATCTGATCGAACCTTGACGTGGCAGCAGTGCTTTTGATCTGCTAAGCCTGTGTGCTTTCGAGCGGAGGTATTTTGTGTCATAATTCATAGAATTACCTGCCATCATATTTCTCATGGGCTCTCTGCATGGTTTCTGTGAGCTGTCATGAGTTATGACTTTGTGTTTCCACCTGAGTGACATAATGCAAGAGACAGACAGCAGTCCTGATTTCGACCTCTTTCTCTCTCTCCCTCTCTCTCTCTCTCTCTATCTCTCTCTCTCTCTGTCTCTCAGTTGCACTTTTTCAGTCTATCTAAGCCTTGTTCTTTCTCTTTCTCTCGCAATCGGCACAACAACATATTATTCTAGTGTTGTTGATGTATGAAACAATGTCAAAATGGAGGCGTGCAGCAGTCAACTCTTTTTCATAAAGATTTTACTAGCTTCTCAAAAGTGTGATTAATGGTTCAGCATTTTCCCTAGGCTGCATGGCATCTGCCTTATATTTCATTAAAACGTTGAATAAATATTGGCACACACTGGAGTTATGGCACGAAAAGCAAGCTGCCAAGCCATTAGTACTTTAACAATACACTGAAAATATGCCAAGCCTGAAATTAGTTCATAATTACTCCAATACACGTTAATCATTGCAGTTTCACTCCATCCCCCTCCCCGCCTTCATTCAGCGTGCCATTCTGTTGTACGTCACCCTGTGTCGTTAACAACGTGGCTGCCAACAGAAGCACACGGGGCAAACCCTAACGCCATACGTACTGTATGCATTCCTTCATTATGTCACCTGCAGTAAAAACCTGAGCTTGGAGCCATGCCGTGTCACCGCCAAACTATTTCCACCAACGTCCAATTGTGTGGTCCGCTGGGGAGAGCTGTCCAATCCACTCGCCTGATGTATTTCAGTATGACATCACCCCTTATGACATCAGCTCCGCATCACAGAGGATAACCTAGGTAACGTTTACCCTTTTCCATTCGCCTCTCCCACACACACACACACACACAAAACACCCATTCCATATGGTCCCTTGGCCACTGCCAGCAACATGACAGTCAGGTCATACATTAAAGCAGGCAGCTGACACATACTGCTGGTAACGTGTCAGTTTTTAAACAATCACACGGCTCTTGAGGTTGAGGAGGGTGTCATCGCAAATCACACCATACATGCAAATGGCCGAGGAGCTTCAGTGCTAAAGCAGGAAGACAGCTGCTGAACACGACAAGCCAAATGGAGAAAGGGTAATCGAGCTGATGGGTTTCGTTCAGTTTATTAATTTCACTGTAATTTCCTTCCTTTTGTCCCAGGAGAAGGGCAGGATACTAAAATTAACAAAGTCACACAATGGGAACACGAGGCAAAAAATGATAAATCACTACTTCATTCTGCTATGCTATCTTGGACTCTGCAGCCTTTAGATAATAACAGGAAGGCAGCTATCAGACTTTGTTTTCAACGGCAGGATTAGAATAATCCTTGTGGTGATCCTCACCCTGGCTCTCCAGGTCTTTTGTGAATCTCAGCTTTGCTTTATGACAAACATAATTACGTCCCACAGTGGCTGAACCCTGGATCTCTCGAACGAACACTATTCTCTCCCGTTCCCAATTTCATCAAGCCCTCAGCTCGCAGAGCACAGAGGCAGATGCTTTGGAGGGGTTAGAGGCGAGAGCACCGCGGCCAGAAACTTTGCAGACACACATTCTCTGGTTCAGCTCTCACGTTGCTCACATTGTCTGTGCTCTGCGTTTCCTCACTCTCCGGCACAGTGTGTCCATGTGTGAGACACGAAACCCCAGTGTCCTTTCACAGAGGGCTAGCAGAGTGGCCTACTGTTCTACAGCACAGTATTGTGAAGAAAAAAAACACACATACACACACACACACACACACACACACACACATACACACACACAAACACACACACACACAAACAAACACACATGCACACACACACACACACACACTATAAACTAACAGGAACAAATCTACCATACCGCCAGCACAATGCATACCATGGACAAATAATCACGTGTGATTATTACATTTCAATTACAGCTTCCCGTCCATCAAGTTGAAGTTGAAGTTGAAGTTAATTTATTTGTCACATACATAATCATAACAGTGTACAATTTGCAGTGAAACGTGGGACTAGTCAACTCTACAGACTGTGTAGCTAAAAGTAACTAATGTGAAGTAAAATAAAATATACTTTTAACTAAATATTTACATTAATAATTACACACAGCTTCTAGTAAGATTGCATGCAGAACATGAACAAATACATTTTTATGTTGATATTTTTAAAACAGCAGCACATCCATATTAAGGAGCCTAGTGGTTTGGTGAAGGAAGCTCCACCTAAGGCGTTCAGTCTCAGACATTAGACTGCAGAATCTCTGCCTGATTTTAATAAGTTGAACAGGCAGTTACTGGGATGGGTGGGGTCTTTGATCATTTTCATGGCTCTGTTCCGGCAACCTCTGGTGTAAATGTCATATGTCATGCATACAGGGGAGAGCTGACTTGGAAATGCGCTCAGCTAAATGCACCACTCTCTGCAGTGCTTTATAGCCCTGGACAGTACAACTACAATACCATAGTAATATGCACACCTAGAACACTTTCTATGGTGCAGTGTAAAAGGTTCTTAGAATTACAGGGAAGACCTTCACTTTACTCAGTAGTACATTGTCTGGCCCTCTTTACTTGAGCTTGGATGTGATTAGCCCAAGTCAGGTCCTCAGATATGTGTTCCTGGTGACTTATATCAGATGTGCTATAACACATTAAGCTCAACATCAAATATGAATTTAGCAAAACTTTACAATGGACTCACCATTTGGCCTTCGTCTTTTAAACCAGTATAAGTATTTGGCTCATAAGAGGCGTTGCAGTCAACCAAATGGCATTTGTAAACTATGGAAATCAGAGTCTTCCTGTGTGTCCAAGAGTGCAGCTGAAATCATTTATGGCTGAAGACAGAGAATTACTAAATGAGCTTGAATACAATAAGAGGCCCTGCCAAGCACTGGCAACTAGCATCCTCTCAGGTCTGAGGTACAAGAAATACAGCCTGAACCTTCAGCCAATTAAAACATAAACAAAGGTGTTGATGATGTGCTGGCTACTGTCATACAACTTCAAAACAATACAAAAGAGATGCACACTGTAACTAAAACACAATGAGGTTTCTGCCCTGAGGCCTTCTTCCAATCTTGAATCTTCAGCAAGACACAAATACCAAAGCCAGGGAATGTTGTTTGTCCCACAAAGTGTAAATCAGGTTGGTGTAGTTAGAAATAGCTCAGCGAGCCTGAAATGCACCGCTCTCGTTGACGGGGAGGGTTTGCCAAAAATGCTGAGTCTGGGACTTTGCACAGCCTCAATACAATGACTCGGATGTGTATGATGAAAAGCCTCACATTTTAGCCAGCTGTGCCAGGGCCCACACAACGCTTTCAGACGTGAATGCTGAGAAGCATGACGCTGTCACGGATGGGCCATTAATCTAGATAGATTCGTGACACATCAAAACACGTCAATGATTCAAACACTTGTTTTTTGGTCATACCATCTGGTCATAAATGGATAACACAGATCCGTTTATGCATCTGCAATTCTGTGTGACATTACTCAGCAGTCCTTCACAGGACAGAATTGCTGAGTAGAGTTGTCAAATTTAGCCAAACTTCTTGCTGTTCTGCACACATTGCCCTTGTGCTTAAGGTTTAATCATGCTTCCAGGACATGATGAAGAATCTGTGGTTGTGGATCAGACTTGAAGAGCTTTCCTACGATCCTAATTCGTCAACCAAAACCTGGGTTCCTTGCCTTGGGGATACGCTCTCAATATCCAGATTGCTCCCAGATTCCAGCAGAGGTCACTGTTATTATTTCTCCCATAGAGGGTGTGATATGGAGCTTGGTGAAGGGAGGAGGGGGGTGGTGAGATGGATGGGGCAAGAGGTTCAGTTTGGTTACCTGCATGTATGATTTCAAATGTTTAACTTTACTGGAGGGGAAATTGTAACAAAGACTAAGAGGCCTTTTCATATAGGCTTTGACAAGGTCAGAGCGTTGGTCTAAAGAGGTGGTCTAATATTTGACTAACTTTTGAGCTGGACGCAAATGTGTAATGATCGCACAGCTTTTTGTTGTGTTTATGGCCATAATGGGAGGTTATGCTGAAAGCTATAAAGAGAAGGTCATTCAACACCCTGTCAATCTTCTAATGCCAACACAAACCAGTCAGACAGGTTTACTACTGCACAATCTGGAATTTGAGATAAATTCAACATTTTATAGTATCTATACAATAACCCTTCGGCGGTAGAGTAAATCATTATCAGGTAATTTATATCAACTATTTCAGCAGCTGACACATAAAACATTCTGTGTGGTAAAAAGCCTCAGACAAGATGTCTTATATTTGAGTTATTTTAGTAAAAAAACAACCTTGGCATCATCAAAGGCAATGTTTTCCAATAGAAAGCCACTTACTGAATCAATATAAGATGGCGGTTGGTTAAACCTTCCATACATAATTGCATGATATATTCTATTTTTAACCGAGATATTATATGTTAGCGTATGTTTAACCATACATATCGGGTCAATTTTGATTAATTCATTTCGTGACAGACACGCTGCGGCTATGAGCTCAGTCCAAAAGGAGGAGGGCCAGCAGAGCTATAATTGCATGCGTGCATGCTGTAACTGAGAAAATGAATAACAACTTGCAGATTTCTCATTGCAACTCTGTCTGTGGAGGTAGACGCGAGGCTCGCTCACGGCCAAAGGATGATGTGCCTCGTCTCGGCATTGAGGTTAGATAGTTAGTTAGTTAGTTAGCATGGACAGACAGTCGTGCATAAATCAGGCCGTGCGTCGCACCTCGACTGTGTTGAGCCTGCGTACCTAAATTTAACCGACGCTTTTAAAGCATCAATGCGCAACGAAGCCCAGAGGCCCACAACACCATATGTTTCTAGTTCTGGTTTTAAAACCACAGAGATGGAGGAGATGGAGAGAGAGAGGGAAAAGACGAGGAGGAGAAGGGAGAGGAGGAGGGGGGAGCACTTAGAATACATGGGGTGAAAGAGTAAAGAGTGAAGGAGAGTGATATTTCAGTGTGCCTCGCTGCCAACAGCACTTGCAGCGTTAATAGAGAGGCTGCTGCAGGTGGTGGGGAAGTCATGTCAAGTCAAGTAACTTTTTTATTGTCGTTTCAGCCATATACACAGTACACACTTGTATATATTGTATATATTGCTGTAAATTGAACCTATATTTTAAACTCTACTCAGCCATTTTTATCTATTCCAATTCTATTCTTATATACTGTGTCTTCTATGCATCTGTTGTTGACTGCTCCAAACGACATCTCACTATAAACATAAAGACTTCTACTTTACTACTCTACATAGTGAGCTGACACAACACTTCACCGGGAACACTTGGTGATACACGCAGCTGTTAGAACACAGTATGGACAAGACAGATATGCAACTGTGCCTACATACACTACTACGACCACAGACACACATAGTGTGCACACACAATCATGAGAGAGGACACAGATTCATGAGGGCGAACGAGAGCAGAAGAATGAGAGCGGAGTGGGACGCGCAGACCAGAGAGCGGCGGGACGAGTCTAATCAGGTCTTATCTGGCTCCGCTGCAATTTCATGGTCGTTTGAAACAAGTGGGCCATGTTCCTCCGCTCAATCGCTGGGATTTCTATCTTTGCACACAAATAGAGTTTCCATGATTCACTGCAGACTGCCAAGCGTGTGGGGGTGGGTGTCTATTGGTATGGAGGTGTAAAACAAGACAGAGTTAACACTGCATGAAACCCCTCTTTATTTGAATGGGGAGATACTCTTACGCTCCCCCCTTACCCTTAGTAAATGTCCTGGCAGCGTATGACTCTGACTGTATTATGAGTGCACTGCACATGAAGACATTAAAACATGCATTGACAACTGTATGCTGACTTAGTTTTGGTTTAATTTGATTGTGTGAGAAACAAGAGAAAGAAAAGATGTTGCAACTGTTTTTTTTTTTTTTTTTTTAATAACGCTGGCTCGAGACCCGAGGTTCTATTGTTACTAGTGTGGTTCAGTATAAATAATCTGGAGCAGATAATTTTGCGCTGCATACAATTTGATAAAACATTGCTACTAAGCCTGTCCTCAATCAGAACCTCATGGAGACGAGTTCTTGGAAAAGTCCCTTGTGATCCATCAGCATTCGTTCACACAATCTTCTTTGCCTGGGAAAAGGCAGAGTCGCAAAAGGTTACGAGATGATGCAAGAGTTCGTCTGCATCATGCACTCAATCATAACTGTGGGATAAAGGGTATTTCAGAACGTGTATGCCTGCGTTCTTTTTCAAGTGTTTGTGTTTCCTGCATTTTGGATCGGCCCTGCGGTTTGCTAAATCATTCTCAAGTTGGCATGCACACATTAACCATTGTTGCGACTGTGAACCTGTTGACCCTGTCTGTGACTCAGTCACTTGTTTCTGTGTCAAGAAAAAAAAAATGGCTGCTTTGGTATGAGGTACAAAGATAAATACAGACATAATTGGCAGTGTAGTTTTTTTTTCCTCACAGATAACACAGAGCTTGAGGTAGTGTTAAAAATGTTGTGATTTGTTGGGTCTGTCTATTAAGGTGGAGTATCAGAATGGTGAATTTCCCTAAGGTTTTAGAAAGTCTATCGACCTTTCGCTGAAAAATAAATCTTCTTAGGGAAACAGCACACCAACTTGATGCAAACTGATGTGTTTGTAATACTTTGTGGGCTTTGATTTACAGCTGCTGAAAACAACTGGGAACCTTTGCAGAATGTTGTTTTTCACTGGTGAAAATATTTCATCTCCACCAGTGATAGAATGTGACAAATAGTGTGTCTTTTTCAGTGAAGGTCAATAACTGGAATCTGTTCCCAGGACGTGAGGATGGGTGTTTCTAATTTGACAAAGTATGTTGTTCAAATCATGTGATAGAAATTTCCCATTCTCAACTGGATGCTGAGATAAAACACTTATCTGGTTCACTTTATCATTTCCTCAATTCAGTTCATATCGGAACTCAAACATATCAAAAACCTTTAATTTATAGTAAAAGACATAGACACTCAGCACAAGCCCAAAAGGGTACGTAAATTAGCATACAAATACTGGGAAATGAAACATGCTGTACTGAAT
Organism: Coilia nasus; assembly: GCA_027475355.1. Taxonomy (NCBI): domain Eukaryota; kingdom Metazoa; phylum Chordata; class Actinopteri; order Clupeiformes; family Engraulidae; genus Coilia; species Coilia nasus. The sequence goes on from CM050213.1 coordinate 7,673,055, forward strand.
AAGTATAAAACTGGAACAAACTGGGACTGTGGTGGCATAGCGGTTTCGGTGGCCTAAAGGTATCAGACCTGTGGTGAGACCGCAGGATTGCAGTTTCAAATCCAGATTCGCCACTAGTGCCACTGAGGTACCCTGAGCATGGTATCCTTCCCACACACTGCTCCCCGGGGGGCGTTCTCAATGCTGCCCCCTGCTCACGTGTGTGATGGGTTTAAATGCAGTGGTTAAATTTCGCTGTGTGAGCACAATGACCAATGGGACTGACTTTCACTTTTATATCTGAAAGCTAAAATATTGCATGTATGTTATAATATACTATTCCTTAATTTCCTTTGGGATCAATAAAGTTACTCTACTCTACTCTGGTCTACTAATAGCAAGTAATAACTTGATGATTAAATGTTCCATGTAGGTCTTCATTCCCTTGACAGCAATGTCAATATTTCAAGTACCGTATGTTAAATGTTCAAAAGACAGGATATTGAGACACAGAGATGTAATGTACATTCATGCGGGATGAAAACATCCACACCTCTTCTAATCTTTAAATCTCTAGCTTCATCGCTTTATGTGCCTCTGTATCCTTCCAGTAACCCAATCTCTCCTGTCTCATACACGGTGCCTTTACCACACTATTTAATGTTTCCCTCCTCTTTTATGCCTGGAGTGCATGCATGTGTGGCCAGGAAAGGTGGTGTTTTATGTGCGCTGCTGTAATACCTCAGCCCCCCTTGAAGAGCCACAAATTACCTGTGCCAAGTCTGACTGCTTGTCTGTCTGACTGTCTGTCTGTCTGTGTGGCTGCTTCCCCCACGCCACCACGCTTCAGTTGTCCTGGGGCGAGGGATCCATGATGCCTCCCACTGCTCTGCTGACACATGGGTCCTGGAGGCAGAGACTTCCTGGAAGCCAGCTACACTCTGTAACCTTACCCCAGCGCATGCCCGCCTGCGTATTTTTATCGTAGGTATGGCGGAGATGGCTGATGCAACCCCATGACAGCGAGAGAGAGGAGCAGGCCTAGGCGGGAGCCCACCGCCCCGGGGCTTGAGAGGGCGCTTAGTGCGGTAGTGGTGGTGGGAGGGGGGTTGTGTGTAGGGGAGCCCGTGTTTGTGACACTACCTCCAGGGCTTGAGAGGGTGCTTAGTGTGGTAGTGGTGGTGGGAGGGGGGTTGTGTGTAGGGCAGCCCGTGTTTGTGTCGCCGAGATATCATGGGGTGAACGCTACTCCCATCCCATGCTAATACCGCAGAGGGGATTACTCTGCTCCAGTGCGCATGCTGATTGTTGGAATCCTCTCTGACAAGCACGTAGCACCAGTCAGGACAAGCTGCAGGGGCTGGAGGTGACTGGAGGGATTGCTCAGGTACTCAGTACCCCAATAGATTTCTTTTTCTTCTTTCTTTTCACCACACCCATGTTTTCAAGCTACTGTAACTGACAAATGCTTGGAATGGATTATCAAAATGGCAATCCAAACCACAGACAGACTCTCAAGATTTACAGACAGCCAGACTGTTGAAAGAGTCAATGCCAGTCAGCAGGTCAAATATAATCACTCTTTCCATCAAAATATTATCACCACTGCATCTGTGTCAGTTCTGGAAAGCTGTTTTTGAGGCTTTCTGTCAAACATCATCACTTTCATCCTTACAAAACCAACGTTGGGATTAGAATGTATTTTTACAGTTCAGTACAAATCAAAGGAAAGGTCAAATTGAAAATATAATAAAACCCTACATGAGCAGCAGTGTAGTCACACACACAGACGCACAAAACCACACACACGCACACATACACACACACACACACATACACACACACACACACACACACACACACGCACACACACACACACACAGTATTTGTGTGCCTAATAGTAGAAAGGTGCACAATATCTAATGACAGTTTGATGTAATAGTCTATGGCAGTAGTATGGAGTGGACTAACAACTTCTCTTTTTCCAGATTTAAACCGAACATAACACTAATAGATATTAAGAGACATAATACCCAAATACCTATTCATATTTCTGGTGATTCTATTGCATGCAATACTGATAAATATTATATGGACTATTGGAAAAACCTGTGTCCCAGTATGCACTCAAGTTTGAGTTGGTTTGAGGCTTATGGTCAAAAACCCTATTTTTACTATCAAAGAGCATGCTGGAATTTTTCATTTACGTCACTACTTCACTACGATGTTTACTTGTTTGTTTGAGGTCATTTTTTGGCACGGGCTGCCTTTTGGGACGCCACTCCTTTTATGTCCATCTTCCCCCCTGGGTTCGCACCTCCTAATTAGTGCCGCCCCACACACAGATGTGCGGAGAGCTCACTTTGCCTTGCCTTGCCTTGCCTTGCTTACACCAGCCGAGGCTTCCCCTCTCTCTGGGGCTGCTGTGAGCTGTTGGGTGGTTATCTGTGTAAGAAACAGCGTTGGTATCAGGGTTCTTCTTTTGAAAGCCTATTTTTCCCTCTGAGTGTCAGCACCTCAGACAACACTGGACATAATAACCCCGGGCTGTTTTTTGTTTGGCAAAGTTGTCTCCATAGATTTTTTTTTTTTCCCCCTCCATCGACATTCTTGACTCTGAATAAACTTTGTCTGGTATTTGTTTGGTTTAATCCTCCAGACATCACACCTCACCTCACAACATACTCTCTTCTGACAAAGACAGCAGCACGGCAATGGGAGGTGAAATACCGTGGGCAAAATTGCGTCTCAAATCCACCACGCAAACATAAGGCCTTCGGTACACAGAGACAGGCAAAACAGGGGGGCAGGTACTGTACATCATCCACTAGCTTTGCAGTTGGGAAAACTAAATGAAGCAGAACACTTTTCGCAAGATAGGGGCCCGGTTTAAAAACAAAATGCAGATGAATTCTATTTGTATTTCGTTCTGCTGTTGATAATGCCTAGCCTTTCCCCGTCTCTGGCACTTACTCATAAAGGTTACGCTGGCATTTGCATAACACAACGGTATTTACATGTGCGGTCAGGAATTCCCTCTCATTATCAATTGCGTCAGACGGAAAACCTCACTGGGTGGAATTAATCACACACGTCACCGAGCAGGGAAGATCATATTTATTCAAACTCTGAAAGCATAAATATTTTCATCATTCTCTCATCATGTCCCACTGCTTCTTGTGTCTGTTTGAATTACTGAACATTGTCACCCCTGTTGTATGACCACACTGTTCACTTTATGCATACACTATGGGGGCCTACACTGTTCCCTTTATGCATACACTATGGGGGCCTACACTGGGGGACATCTCAGAGGTTTCTTCTCACTCAAGACTGAAACAGCTTGTTGACATGAACGGGTGTTCCAATGACAGATGTTATGTGGCTGTATCCCTGAAGCAAATGTGTGTCATTACATGTTTATCAGGACATCAATCCAAAGCTTGTACCTAAATTCAGTGCATATGCTAGGCAGGACTTTCAAGTCCTCAAGGCTGATGTAGGAAAATGTAATTGATTGAGGGATTCCTCATGGACCCTGACGAATAAAATCTCTATGAGTCACCTCACATCCCTTGATGTTTTGTCTAGTGACTCAGCTTAAAAAAAAGAAACGAAAAAATAATCAATCGTCTTTTGAAGCCTTGGAAGAAATTAATGTGGCATACATCTGGCAGCCTCTGATGAGGTTCGTGCAAAAACCCTGGAAACCCAATCTGGTTACTGACACACCGTAAAGCTGTAAGTTGCTGAGCATACTAATCGCTCTTTGCCAGGGTGTTTTCACAAATGCCGTCATGACCAGGGGTTGCCGTGCACTTGACTGGATGAATGAGTGAGAAAACACTGCTCAACACACACGAAAGCAAAACTAACAACAACACAACTGACTCATCTCCCTCTGGAAAGTTCAACTTTGCAGGGACTTTCCGTCTCCTGTTCTCTTCAAACAGGAATCACAGTTTCGTCATGGTGCCACCTCGTGATAGATCAGCAGTGCAATTTGCATGGGAGTTGAAATCAGAGCACAGCAAAATCCCCAGGCAATTATCAAGATTAATTGGTTATCACAGAATTCCCCTCCCGCTTCGCGTGGCTTCCTTGTTAGGCAGTGACCGGAACCAGTCATTCAGAGTAGGCACAGCTTACAAGAGGGACTTTTCCCCATCCTTACAGTATGTAGACAAAGCAGAACAAGATGCCACCTTCTGACTGCTTATTAGAGTTCAGCCTAGATCCTTGGGAGCCTTTCCAGGCTTTAGAATAGAAATCAAAGTACCACGCAGGCATTCCGAGGGAGTTTGAGTCATACCATCTTTTTTCCCTCTTTGAATTCGAAGACCTTGGTACCAAAGGAGGGGGATGCGACATCACTCGTCACCCCCTCGCCACTGTGTAAACCCTCACAAAGGAACATGGATTGGCACGCGGGCACCTGTTGCTGCTCGGCCTTGTTTTCCGAATTCCACACGTCAACGGACAGCAATTAATACCCACTGTTTTAGTGCACTTGTTACACATGGTCACACCATTACCCTTGCACAATGGGCCAAAGAATTCCGTGGTCCCGGGACAAAGTGTTTGTGTGTAGGCTGGTGCATGCGGCAGATCACCCATTGCTTCTTTTAATAGATTCACTCATTCCTTGGGCATTGATGCATCACCCCTATGTCACTGACCTATTCTTCTGGGATTGCTGAAAGAAAAAGCACAAAATGGCAGTTGCATTAATTGCTGTTTGCACAGACAATTGACGTTGCCTTGTTGTTGTTTCAGCATGACCTTTGTACGGGACATGCAGACAGAGAACACGCTGACAGGATAGTGGAGTTGTAGGAGTCTTTATTGTCACATACAATGTATAGTGAGATGTCGTTTGGAGCAGCCAACAGATGCACAAGAAGGCACAGAATGTAAGAATAAGGATTGAAATAGATAAAATAGCTGGGTAGAATTAAACTATAGGTTCAATTTACAGCAATATATACAAGTAAGACTATAAAACAATATAAAAAAACAATAATACTACGTCTAACCCTTGCTCAGTTTTAATCAACAGAACTCAGCTGCCACAACATCTGCCAATTGCTTAGCACATGCAACTCTGAGACCACAACACTGTAAACAAGTAGGTGTTCATGACTAATCAGAAATCCAGTGAACATTGCATGTCTGCGCGAAGGAGGTTTCCATCTGTTTATTTCTTGGTGTTTCCATTGATTACTTGCAGAGCCGAGGACTGGTATGTGTGATACCACTATTGTGTGCGAGACGCAGAGACGTAATCAGAGAAATCTGGTCAGATGATGCAAAATGTAATTCCTCTGAGAGGAGGTCAGACCCAAATCCTATTAGACACGCACTGTTATTTTTTGTGCAGTTGTGAGGGGTTTGACTTGGGGCTCTAAGTTTCCATTACTGATCACAGTTGGACTTCGACATCACCATCTGTTGCATACTGTACAGCAACAACTTTTAACAAGGCAATGTTCACAATCATCAAAAAACCCCACTATTCTGCACGCCTTTTTGTCTTTATGGAGGAGTGTGTATGTAGTGTAGGCGCAGTGCGATGTGTGCAGGCCAGTATGACAGTGCAGTCTCTGGGCAGGATCATTAGAGGGTTTGCTGGCAGATGCCGGCCCACCATGGTCGTCCTCCTCATTCCCCCCCTGCAGTTTTTATTGATCCCAGAGGCTCATGAAATTGATTCGCTGAGAGGTACGTGTGAGTCAGGGCTCATTCTGTGACCCACTAATGCGTTCCATGCGCCGGTTTGGCTATTTCGCTTTATGTACCGTGCCGCCAGTGCCCTCTCCGCATGGGAGGCCAACGCTCATAGGTGGCTTTCCTTTGTGTACACAGACTTTAATGTGCCGATTACATAACCGAGTCAACTGCTCCCTCAGCCAGTGCTGCGTGTGGGGTTGGTTAATGGTTATTCATGAGGGAGCTGATGTCTGTCTGTCTGGCTGGCTGGCTGTGACCTGCGCACCAAATTTGGAGCTCCTGGCCCCAGAGTGGAGAAAAACACGCCTGATTCTAATCTCTAAACCAGACATGGTACGTGATTTAAAGCCTCAGCAATAAACGTCTCCTCAGCGATGACAAGATAGGGACAGTCGAAAGACTACAACTGAAGGAAGGCGCTGAAAGATGTTTTTGAACCAGATCTAATAATAGAATTTATAAGCAGCGGCTACAAAACATAGTGATAAACACCGCATGGGGAGACAAGGGTGATACTGAAGCAGATGTGACTGGGCTTAAACTCAGGACTTAAAACCATGTTTTCAGTGATGGGTGTAGAAATCAGGTTGTGGTAAAAAAAAAAAAAAAAAACAGCACCGTACTCAAGTCTTGTAAGCATAACATATTGTAGTGTATTGTACAGCTACCATCATATGATGTGAAAACAAGATGAGAAAAAGTCTGAATGAACAGACACAAATGAATGAACAGACAAAATAACTCATGGGGTCATAAACTGTAAAATTTGATATAAGGCTTGATATTTGTCCTGTGGAGCCACATTTATGAGAGATGCCTGCGTTATGGTAAGAGAATCAGCCTCACCTGTAATGTAAATACCTGTACTTTATAAGAAGTATTCCACCTGGAGGACATGACAGAGGTACCCTGTGGCAGTTCAGAAAAGTTAGCATGAAAGCAATCGCATTAAATAACAAGACGTCTGATTCTTTGAAAAGCTAGACAGTGTCCATCAGGTCTTCAGATCATAAATTCAACTAATATAAGAGCACATGTGTTTGCTCTCAACTGGAATACAATCTTTTTTCATAAGGATGAAGGGCCTGTTGTATAATAATCTATCTTATTTCCAGATCAAGACACTGAAAAATAGCTTAGCAATAGCGGTACAACTCTTTACCTAACCAACCGAGATGACAAATCCAGAAATGCTGAAATGAATTTCGGAAAGGTGCGGCTTACTATGTCAAACACGAAAGGTAAGAGGGAAACAGTTTCACAACATGTTGAAGTTGTGAACTCTATGGGTTTTTTGCGGGGGTGGGGGGAATTCAGAAATGGACCTTCAAACATGACTACAACTGTGTCATCTGTTTATGAACCATCACATGGAATGTTAGCCTAAGCTTGATTAAAGACAACAGTCTGTTAACCGTGCTTCATCACCACGAACACATTCCCCTTCCTTGAACAATAACAAGGAGTTGTCAGCTTCATTTACACTGCGGGAGAAGACAACATGGAAAGTTTTCCTCAGCCATTGTAGATGAACGCGCCACTTAACATTTTATCCTGATATTTCCGTTATTGTTTCCAGTATTGGTTATGACTCACCGAAGGTCAGCAGTGAGGATATTCATCATTTCCTCGGCAACTGTCCTCTTCACTTGTATCACACCTACTGCCAGGGGTGCATCCCCCACAGACTTGACCCTGACACTCTCCCAGTTCCACGCCATTTTTCAGTTTACAGACGTTTGAGACTTTGGATACCTCTCTGTGTATGGGAATGGTTGGTTACCTCTTAGGGAGTATCAGGCTCTTTTGCATCAGTGTGAAGACTCAGCTCGTGCCAAAAAAACACTGGTCTCGCTTTTCCACTTTCACATTTCGTCACCGGTATGGAACACACCAGCTTGATTTCGTAAACATTACATATTGTTGTCAGGTAAAATTTGGGGATGTAGATATTTCAAAAAGGCATATGGTGATTGTATTGTGGGAGACAGTTTAAGTGGGTGAGCACTTCAGGGAGGAAACATAACATAACTCTCGTAATACAAATAACATGGTATTACAAGTCTCATTGTCCTCAATTGCTATATCAAGTCACTCGTGCTTAAATCAATAAATTCAATTATGTATGTATGTAATTATGTATGATATTTCTAAATGTATGTTTAAATATTTCTATTGTGTATACCTAAAGCCAATTATAAATTTTTCATATGCATATTTACAATAAACTTGGGTGTCTTAAATATAGTTGTCTATGTGGCCTTTATTTCATGATTCATTTTACAAATTGCAGTATGCACACTGTCAAGGTTTTCCTGTAACCGGAGTGTGCAATTTCTGCCTTGAATTTTCCCTACGCCAGTTACTGGAAAATCACCATGAAGATCACTATCATTTGCAACCCAGTACTTGGTTGAATATATGTGAAAATGAACACCGCTGGATTTCACTACACTGCCATTGTTCTGCAACCTCAGCATCTAAGACAAAATGGGGATTGTGTTCTCCCCATTTATTGCATGATTGTGACATTTTAGTCTGTGATTTGTCAGTGCAGGCGTATCTGCTTCAAGATGAAGAAACTCAATCCAGCGGTGTCTGACTCCTGAAAGAATGACACGAAAGACAATCACTGTAAAATATCCGTCTGCGTGTTTGGGCAAAAGATAGCCTAACATACTGACGTTCAACAGTATTTGTTCACTGACATACCTCGAGGTGGAAAAATATAGCTATAGTTACTCTGATCTTTTGTAATTGTCTTTTCTCTGCCATCTGAATACAGAAAGTGTTTCAGCCCATCATGTCTATTATTGAAAACGTAACGGACGATCCATCACCGACCAGCCCCTTTTATGAGCTGCATCACACAAGCCATAAGCATTTACGCGCTGGTACACCACGTTGTGTTCATATTTCTGCACTGACAATTGCACACCTGTCTACAAGTTCACTGCCACAGCCCAAACGGACCACCAAACAGGTGCTGGTATGCATTGTGTGAGGGTGATACTAGAGGTCCCCTGGGAGCGGGGGGCAGGGTGGGGGTGGGGGGCAGGGACAGGCCCCGGGGGCGGCTGGGTGAAAGTGATGGGGGGGTGGGGCGGGCGGCGCCTGCGAATGTCACACCGTGTCACATCAGCTCACCTTTCTCAGCTCCACTGGCAACGTGTCTCAACCAAGACATGCTTATCTGATAGAGATTGCGCTCCCTATCAGACTTCACGTTTCACGTAGCCCCAACACGCTGATGTTGCCAAACTACACTTGGAAAGGAGGGCGGTGTGGGGGTTGGTGTTGGGGGTGGGGGTTTGGGTTGGGGAGGAGAAAGGAGGTTGGGGTAGGCTGCGGAGTGAAGACCTGGCCAATGTTTTCACTGACATGTCTGCTTATCTTCACAGCTTCCTCTCCTGTCCTCCCTGGCGAGTAGATCTTATCCTGGCATGTTTTAGCCTGTGCATTGCCCAGACGTTGCAGACTGCACCCACATACCCTACTCCATGCCTGTCAGAGGGGAAAAAAGAAAGTTGGCCAGTAGGCTGTCCATCTCTGACAAGGTCTGTTTTTCTTTTCCCCCTGTCCCTTTATCTAGCCTGATACTGATCCAGGCTTATTGAACTGGATCCACCATAAAATACCACAGAGACAAAAGGTTAACATTTTCATAGGAGGAGGCGTCGTGTTCTGCGCTTCCATGCTGCACGTGTCAGATAATGTGTGGGTACATTTTTCAAGCAGATGGTGAAGAAGGGACCAGATGAGAGAATGTACGCAGTGTGCTTTCGGAGGAAGTGTCGTAACTCTGAGGGGAAATCTTGTGAGCTAATTTTGAAATCCTCATATGCCGACTTAATGAGGCCTTTGGCGTGCCCTACAACCACACACGGCTGGGACGCACCCTTCTCCAGAAATCCTCGTTCATATGCTTTCTGCATTAGTGTTGTGTCATAAAAGATGATCTAGTGCAGAGAGGAAACCTAATCGGATGCTGTTAGTCCTCAAATGCAAAGCAATATCTCCAAGTTGACAGAGTTTCTCTCCCAAATAGAATCACGATGGCTAGTCATGTTATTCTCGGCTCTGCCATCAAGGTACCTGCTTGCCACCTTTCGCAATGGTCGCCTCCTCAACAGTGGAACGAACAGATCCTCATAAGCAAAACAACAGCCACGGAGCAGTAATTGAACTGGGCACGTCCACTCAATGACATCACACACCGTGATTCTCCTCTAACGGCTAATCGTCTGTATCCTCTGTCGCTGCTGTGCAGGGTAGCGCGCCAACGTGAAGGCTGTGCCTGATATGTCATGCTGATCTCACTTCATGGAAGCTCGCATACACACATTTGTGGACGCACACACAGACACACACATATGGGAATCCACACACGCTGTGACAAGCACAACTCTAATGGATATAATCACACACTCTCAAAGCAGGCACACAAAAAACCACAACTAAGAACATGTTGGACTTGGACAGTTCAAAAGTGTTCAAGAGAAGTGAAAAACAGAACTATTACCGGGTGAATAAATAGTATTAGAATTATCTTTCAATTCAATTTTATTGGGATAATTTGCTTTGGATTAGTACACAGTTGGTTCTCACAGGTCTGGTTGCATGGAATGACTTGGAATGGGGTTTTGAACTTTTCCCAAAAGGAAAATGTCTTCCCTTTCTGTTTTAATCACATGAGAAAAATAATATTACTCCGCTTTAGCGGCCAACTGCAATTCTGTACCCCCACCCCAGAAAACCACTACCAACAGTTCTGAAACAACAACTATGTAAGGCCTTTAGATCCAAAACCTCAACTTATGACTGCAGAAGGAACAAAATAAAAGACACTCTTTAAATAATGACATAAAAACTCAAGGGTTTAATAGATTGCTGACTCATTTTACAGGCAGAGTGACTCTCATTCTTTTCTGCAAAGAAGAGAAAAGAAAAGAAGCGTATCAGCACTTTTTGGGTGACTCATCTCGCTTCTACGCGGCTGCCTATTTACCAGCAAGACGCCTGAGCCGAGACATCTGTCAAATGGCCAAAAGCCATCTGCAGAGGCCCGCTATAGCACTGCAAAATGCTCTACACAATATTACATCAGTGATGAATGCAAAACAGACAGCCTCAGAACATAAAAGTTAGCATTCAATGGGCAGAGAGGGGAGAAGGACGAGGACCTTTGTGTCCCTTCGTTTGATGCCTTTGATCCTTTTCTCCGAGTGCTGGCAGTGCACTGTATCCTGAGGGCTTTGGGAGGCCAAGGGGTTAATTTGGTGCGAGTCTGTTTGCAGGTGATAAATGCTCAAACGTCAAAGGCACAAGCCGCGGAGTTGGGGTCAGGGTGTTTGTTGTTGGGGTCATGCTGGGAAGACGTCCCGCTCGACATCTCAGACCAACTCATGCAATAGCCATTATCTTAAACTACACACTGAACTTCAGTGTAAGCCCAGGAAAAAAATAAACCTCTGTTGTTGCAACAGCTCAGGAAACCGCAGTAGTCATCATCGAGATTATGCATACCATAAATCTGGGCTCTGCTGTAGCCTGCCCTTCCTCATGTAGGAATAAGGGTTTTACAAATCACACAGTCGACAAGCAAATGTTGAAAAAAAAGTGTAAAATGTCTGTAAAAGTTTTACAAATAATTTAGGCTACTGAAAACTAGACCTGTAAATACACACATCTCAAAAATCTGAGAAATATTCTTCCTGTACTTAATGCTAATATCGCTAACTTCATTTAGACAACAGAGCCATCGGTAGAGACCAACTACATACTTTCACCCAGAAAACATCCAAAAATATCTCCAGTAAGTCAGAGAGTGAAAGAGGTCAATAAAGAGTGAGGCTTGCACAGCTGGCTATGTTACTGTATATGCCCTGACACACCATTGGTCACAGTGTGAAAACTTTGGTATCAGGCTTCCAGCCAAGATGATTGACAATGCACTGCCTCCCTGTGATGGCTGTGATTACACTGGGCTTGTCTGGAGCCATAGGTCTGGTGAAGAAAAAGTGTATGGTGAACACTGAATATGTCTCTAGGCTTCAATAAGGTGAACAAGAGGTTTCAGGTTTGAGGTGCTGAGTGACCTTGAGTCTTGACCTTTTAAATAACTGCGAGGTGGTGTGGCAAAAGCAGTGCCATAGGTTATCTGCTGCCTAGTGAATATAGTCAGAGCCCTTGGCCGATCGTGTCCTCTGGCCAGACCGTTGACATGTCGGGACAGCAACACTCGTGTAATGCAAGGGGCCCTTGGGGCGAAATGCTGATTGAAAGACAAAACCAAGCTAACGAAAGACAGCAGGGCCATTGCCAACAATGGAAACTCTCATCGGTAATGTCCCCGGGGCGTTCTTAAAGCCAGATCCTCTGGATAAAATCACTGATAGCCAAATAACTTTAATAATATCGTGGACTGTTTTATCCCCCGAAGAGGGTTTCGACAATGCCCAACGGAGCCAATTCAAATGGAATTTAGCACATGGCCACTGTCATCGAGGATAAATTGCAGAGACTTGTTGTGTGATGGCTTGTGGAGTAACAGTACACAAAAGGCCTCATTATGTAGGGGGGAAAACTGAGCAGTAGCACAGAGAATTGGAAAAGCCTCCCTGAAAGCAGTCAACAGGCAGCCTAATGAATGTCCAGGTGAAACTAATCTGTTGGTTTAGGACGCTTTATGGAATCCTGTTTCGGCTGACGTAAACCCATATTAAGTGGGGGTTATAGCTGTTATCATGTAGGTTGTGTGCAATAGCAGTTCCACTTAATATGAGCAAAATTGTGTCCTAATAGTTAAACCAGTTCTACTGTGAAGTCCCTCTTTACCTACAGCCCTGTCTGAGTGGCCAGTGATGTCCTTTCCCCGTGGACTGTCAGAGCCTATTTATTTCTGCTTCCAGCCTATTAAAAGTGTTGTAATAGTTGAATGGAAAATTGGCCTTCATCCTAATTCCTACAATGATTTAACTATGGATGAAATCCATTATCCTTCCATATCGGGGTGCAGATTACTGTATGTCTAACCACTAATTGGGAGCTCCATGGCAACCCATCACAGGCTTTGCCAACGTCAGGTCTGTGACATAAATCTTTCACAACAGCTCAGTTCTGAGAGGGAACAGATGCGCTGTAAACAATCCAAGCCATCCCGACCAAACTGAACCATTTCTGACTCAATAATGTCAACACCAGCACTGCAACCAGATGGGCCGCATTTATTTACTATTGCATGTTTTGATTGCACCCCAGTTAATTTGACTTATAGGCGCATAGGCGACTAGTGTTTTCTGTATTACTAAGTAAATTCCAAAATATCTGCAGGGGGGTTTACGAGCACATGGAATTCCATGACACTCCCATGTTGTTAAAGATATGTTTCATTAGGGATTTGTCAATCAAAGCTTTCCATGTTTTACTTAGTCTTTTAAACTAACACTGTTAAAGTGAAGTACACTTTGCCTGACATCTATGATGGAAGTACAGACTCACAATTACAAAAAAGGTAATTCAATCGCCATCGGTCAAAACTGAAATTATATTTGAGTTCAGATGTCACTTTTTAATAACACTCTTCCTCTTCTCAGTTGACAAACACTGCCTGCATAGTCTCAAGAAAGGCAGGTAACTCTTCCTAGTTTCCACACAAAACTCTCAGCCTGTGCCAACAAGTGTTCATTTCTTCCGAGTGGACGAGGCATTGTATCAAAGTCAGAGCTAAGTAGAGCAGCATAACAGAGAGCCGGGCAAAGAAGTAGTGGTAAACCAAGATGAGAGCTCATCCAGTGCATGCTGTAAATCTGTGGGGGACATGGCACTAATGCACTCGTGTATACTTTCAGCATGCATTTCAATTATGATCCAGGGCCTACCTTTTCCAGACCCTTAAACTGAAGACATAGCTCCTGTGAAATGTTGACCGCAGTGCTCCACTATGCTTGTTTTGGCACTGACACAAGAGAACAGACACAAAAATAGGGATTTCAAAAGGCCTCATGAAAGAGCCGAGGGTGGGGTGGGGGGTGTGTATCACGATCTATGTAAACCCCTATACAGGAAAAAACACACACACACGCAGCCCGGCCTAACAATGGCACTGGCCATGTCTCAAAGGGCACCTGGCAATGAAATAAAAAGATTCAGCCAGTCCTGGCGACGAAAGGAGTTTACCAGATTAGCCATGTTGTCATGTAGTCAGGCATTGTGCCCAGTGAAGTAAGGGGAACACACATTATGTACACCGCCATACCATGCTGTTTGCACCAGTGCTGTCTCCAGTATATTGATCACCGTGGCTTTGACAGCCTGATAAAGGGTACTTCAACATAAGTGTTATTGCATGAGAACTACTTGAGGAATGATGTCAGAAACATTTAACTCCTACACTTGTGACATCGCCATGGTAACAGAAACATTTCTCCATGGATACTGCTAACCTAATGTGAAAACATGCCAAAATTCACTGGCACCGAAAACAGTGGTCCTACAAACATCAGTGGCCATGGCTACAGGGGACGGGACCAAAAAATCCTGTTCCTTTACGAAGTGGGTCACTGCAGAACAGGCCATCGGGCCTTAGAAGCCAGCTGTAATGCAGCTTGTTTCGCTTGATTCTTACAAGTCCCCCGCTGGGTAAAAAAGCAAGACCAAACAAAAAGGGACGTTCCGTGCCAGCCAAATAAAGTGAAGGCTTTCTACACCTCAGCGTCTGCCAACTATAAACTTGCCTCACCCTGCCATCTCAGTGGGGAGATGTGACCCAGGCTTTTAACCCCTCTCTGTATGGGGCTTTCTGGATTCAGGATTTCTGCGGGTATACTCTCATTCTGGCTCATCTCATCGTCACCCATTGGCTTTTCACTGTCACATCAGGAGAGAGTATGGAGGCCCTGCCTGCATGCACCCCTATAGTACAGTGTGATATCATGTGCTGCACTGACTCTGAGATTGGCTCGACAGCAAGGTAGGTCACACTTAACTTGCCTGAATGCTCTCAGCCAATCCACAATGATGTCACCTCTCCAACCACTGGCTGGTCTGATCTGATCGTGTTCTTGCTGTTACTATTCATACGTACCTCAAGTTCCTAAATATGCTCAATCAGTGTTATCTAGAAGTGAGGTGTTCCAGCTGGCACATCCAGGGCTACTGCAGCTGTATACTACTTGTCCATACCAAGAGTCGTCATTGTAAATTTGGCTCAGCATACAATTTTGTTGTTATCATCATATCAATTGATTACAGCTAATTTATTCAATCGGTCAATTAGTAATTAATTATGTATTCATAATATGGATGTTCTTTGCTGAATAGCGCATTCTAACTTGTATGCCACTGCATGGGGGGCTGGGGGTGAAGGCAGTGGCCATACAGAATGCCTTCTCTGCTTTTTTTTCAATTCCACTTTATTGTCCATACCATACCATTATTTAAACTTGTGCAAAAAACTTACGAATTTGGTGTGCTTATACTTTCTAAATAATGTGGCTGCAAATAAAATGAAAGGGTGCTGAAGCTGGCAAGCTTCAAAAGCCATCTTAGCTACAGTTTGAAATGCTTGACTGCTAATGCTTGACCTTGTTTTTCATTTGGCTCAAGTGGCAAAAAAAGCTGTGAAGGGCCAATTGAACGCCAGCCCCCAATGCATGCCTGTGTGAAAGCCCAATCAAATTCAGTACCTAATGCATGCCTGTGTGAATGCCCAATCAAATTCAGTACCCAATGCATGCCTGTGTGAATGCCCAATCAATTTCAGCCCCCAATGCATGCCTGTGTGAATGCCCAATCAAATTCAGTACCCAATGGATGTCTCTGTGAATGCCCAATCAAATTCAGCCTCCAACTTATGCCTGTGTGAATGCCCAATTGAAATTTATTGACCAATTCATGGCTGTGTGAATGCCCAAACTTTGTGACATTTTGTAGACTGGAAGAGTCGTTTTCTGTACCTCTGTCCTATTATAAATGTTGTAGGCCTACATGTAATATTCTTTACTGTAAACTATGTTTACTATTGTATTTAACATATTCTTTTTTGCCCTCAATTAATAGTTCAACCTTTTCCACATTCATACATAGCTTTCAAAACTTTTTCATCAAGTGCAAAGCATACTTACACAAAGAAGCTCACATTGTTTCCTATGTGCAAATAAATGTTTGAACTTCATAGAAAAGTGTCACACCCACCCTCAGATTCGATCACTACCCACATCTTAAAACCACAGGGGGTAACTCATAAGTCTACTGTTTCACATCCATTTGGTGAACAGCTGCCACATCCATAAATTTGTTTCCTAACTTTTTAACTCAGAATAAGATAGCCTACATAAAAAATGCTATAGTGTACTATTTTCATTAACATACTGTACCTCAAAATCACACACTTTCCTGAAAGTGGAAACATTGTGTGATTTGATTCTGCTGGTCATATGATGTCCTGTGGTACTGTATGCATCTAGTTTTAACAGCATTAAACTTTTCTATGAAACACAAAGACAAAAAAAGCATGGCAAAGAATATGATTTTGAAAATGCTGTGCCAAGATTGTGGGCTAAGGCTAGGAGAAGTGAAGCTATCTTGTAAAGTGGTTCAGAAAATGAATGCTCTCTTCCTTCCTTTCCGAACCCTCAGTGTAATTTACTGCTTAATTGCATACCCCCCAAAATGCCTCGATGTCCACTCTGGCCTAGTTTTCTGAACTCTGCCATTGTGGACATAGCAATCAAATCTTAACTGACCTTTTAACTGTGGACAAGGGAAAAAATAACTCCCAAAGGAACAATTCCAGAAACGATTTGGGTGTAATTTGCACATTTTTGATTGGTCCCAAACTTTCGTGCAGTCTTGGGGAAAATATGTGCTCTTCCGCAAAGCATTGTTGCTAGAAAGCACAGGAGAAATCCCTTCATTATATCTGGCCTGGCCACTGGGAGAAAGCACAGTGTAAGTTCGTCCTAGTTGTGGTCAAAGCACAACTACCACTCTGAAAGAGAGAACACAGTCTTCAACAATAACACCATTGTGGTGCGCCGGCTGCATAGTTTTAGCCGGGTGCTGTCAAAGAAGACGGATTACTGGAGGAAGAAAAAGCTAGTGCGCCTGAATAGTGACGACACTGAGAATGACAGCAGGGCATGTCAAACATGCATCAGTTCCTCGGAGGCTGGGTGGTTGACAATGGTTGGAGAAAAAAAAGAGCCAGAGTGTGTAGTAAGACAAGCTGGGGAGTCACTTAGATCTTAAAGGCACTGAGGAGCACAGAGGTTCAGCAGGCCCAAAGACATACAGCTTGGAGCGGTGCCAATTTAATAATTAAGATAGCTGCACGAAGCACTTTCTCTGGCCTGTGGCCCCTCCTTTGGTGTAACAGGTCAACAAATGCTTCTCTGGCTAGTCAGATTTGAAGTGGTGATAAGCAGCCTTGTTTCAGTTTTCAGGGTTATTTTTAGGTGAGACCTGGCAACTGTTCAAGGTTAAGGCATGCTTAGCAGAAAGCATGCAGCTTTTTGCAGTTACTAAGCTCTTTTGTTACTGTTGGTCAGTGGTTACTGAAATTAGAATTTACTACTACTATTCTACTATATACTTCTAGAATTAGAATTTACTACCTTCTACATTGTAACTGGAGCTGTTTTGTACAGTAAGCTTCACCTAAACTTCACCTCACAGAACTTGTAACTGAAGCATGTGTTTATTTTTTAAGTACTCTATAATGTAATTATGTTATTTTTATCATGAGGGACGTGCAATACAGTCATTATGTAATGGGCAAGGGAGATAGAAGAGTACAGTAGGTTGGAGGTATGGTGAGGACAAGACACAAAGACTTTAAGGTCAAATAGAAACTGAAATTTCTATGTTTAATCTTGGGTTTTTCCAGGGCTTACAAAGTATACACCTTTTGTTTGAGATCTGAGTTTAGAGAGAGGGGATTGTCAGTTAAGCCTAATACAGTTACAGTTTTCAGGCTTTTTATTTCATTACACTTTTAAATTATGATCAGGTCTGTGGCATTCCACGCTAATAACACTATAACAAAACTACTGACAGTTATTAAAACAAAATCTGCAGAACTCTGTGAGACACTGTGTGCATTCCTTCATTTTTCAACTTTATTCATGTCAATGAATAGTACACCATCTTCTTTTTTTACTGTACTGTCAGAACATTATACTTCAGCAACTGTTGTAATGCCAACCAACCTTCACCATGGCAGGCATGTTTTATATAAAGAGATACTCTAGGAGCTATATATATAGCTGTCAAAGTTAATGTTCTGTGCCAACTATATGGGACACATAAATTATACCCAAATCTTGACCCACATTAGAATTTCACGAGTCAGTCATAGGCAATGACTTATGATAGATCTGAGACTGTGACAACAATGTATCTTACAAACTACACTTCCAGAATAATGGCTGCAATTCTGAGTTAGGAAATAAATGTCAAGTGAAAAGTAGAGCAGGAAAATGGCAGAATTACGTAATTACAAAAGAGTGCTACATATTTCAGCTTCAGGGGGAAATCAATGAGTGAGTGATTTAGTCACATTTAGCATGTACTGTACTTCGGCAATTGCAATTGACACTTTGTGCGATAATAAGCTGGTTCTCACTAAGTTGTAGCATACGATTACTGGCTCCTAGTCTGTGTATTGTGCTAAGCATTAAGAAAGCACTAATTTAACCAGGAGCAGAGGTCGAAATCCTAATTAACTCCATTTATCCCTAAAAGCAATATCGAAATATGTTGTCAGGTACATAGATCCTCAAAGCATGTATGTAAAGGGCTCCCAGTGTGACAGTAATGTGTTGTTTGGGGTTCACTTCACATTGCTCCCTGTCTATGTCACATTGCCCCAGAAAGGGTGGGGGATGTTGTTTTATGACTGTAAGGTTTTGGTGTCAATCTTATCACATCTGATTATCAGGTCGTTACAGTCTGAATTACTTTTGTAATTGCCAGCAGTTTTTTTTTTTCAAACTCTCAGATATTGAAGTAAACCAAACAACTGCTTGTGAATTTCATGTATGGAAAATGATCTCTTTGAAGACAAAATCTATGCAAAAATTGTGGTTTGCATGGTGGGGTTCTTTGTTCCATCAACAGACTAAAGTTTAAGACTCACTTAGCATATGATTTCTAACTGTTTGGGGTGCTGTGGGTGCAAATGTTGCGAAACATGAAATGAGGTTACATTTTGGCAACATTTCTGCTGGCCCACACCAGACATGGCCCTGTGTTATTGTGTCTTCAGTGTGAGCAAAGATTTTTGTATTGTCTAATCGTTTCAGAGAAAACACCTGGAACTTCGGGCACAGATTTATACAGTATATCACCCATTGACATTATAACTGTGAATCATTTTACCTGTTGTCATGTTATTTGTCTTTTGATCTCTGTGATACGGACGGCATCCTGGCTCTGGTTCTGTATGGAAGCAAAGTAAAGCCAGGCCTCTTTGGAAAAGTACATCTGAATGTGTTTTTGTGTTGACACCGATTGACAGCATAGCTTGTCGAAGCTATGTCTACTGTACATGCTTTGTTATAGTTGAAGTGATATATTTAACTGCATGTCAACATATACCAAAGTAGCCTATCTGTACAGCTAAACATACAAGCTCCATGGATCAAGTCCACTGTTCCCTATAAACACAGTTTGTAACAGACCGGACTGTAGGACTTGGCCCCTTTTGTTGGTGCAATTCACTGTTAAGTCTTGTGACTTAAAATACCCACAAGTTTCCTCTGAAAAATGAGCAATGTATGAAGTTGTAGGATGGAAAGAACCTATGAAGTTAAAATATGGTCAGAGAAACTAGGAAACACATTAGAACTTATTCAGAAATAAAATAATGGGACACAACGTGCAATTAAAGGCATTGAAATTCCATAGAAATATATTATTTCTTTTAAATGGGTCTTCTGTGTAATAGTTCTGAAAGACAGAATGTCTCAGAATTGTGCCAACACTACTCTGTGTGTTTCTGAATGACTAATGTATAGCCTGAAGCAGGTGAAGTAAATTAGTTCTTTCTTATTGGAAAAGCTTTGCAGACTTACTAATGGTTTGACTCAGTGAATTATTCTCACACAAATCTGCCAATTTCAAAAAATATGTTCTTTCATGAAATAAAGTTTCAATTGCTTCAGTAAATGTGACACTACTTTAAGGCAGCAAAATAAACAGTTGCTGCAAAAAAAAACTTTGTTGGCTGTGAACATGAACTGAGACTTTGTGACAGTTCATCCCCTCCTTAGCCAAAGTATTTTGTTTCCGAAATGTTTCCAGAAACTTCTTTTCAGTTCTGCTGTGAGCACATTCATTTTCTTTACTGAGCTGCTGTGCCTCAGTAAAATATCCTACTGGACTATTAACAATCTCCTACTTTGACACTTTGTACCAGATCTATAATAATGGCTGAAAATGTCAATTGCAATGCATATTAACTTAACATATAAGGTGAAGTGTATACCAAGTCTATGTATACACACTACTGTGTGCTACTTATTGTATGGGTCTATGTGTCATTACCAGCATGCCACAAGCAGAAATCATTAGCACATGAAACAATAACCAGTGTTGAATGATAACACAACAGTCCTAAAGTAAGCTATTTAACTTTGACAGTGAACTTAATTTGATTTCACTCTGACTACTTTAATTGATATTTGAGAATTATTTGAATTTAGTTAAGACAGTGACATATTAGGAGAAATGAGACAAATGGAGGTAAAACAGACGGACAAGCCAGCTATAGCAAACTTACTTGGAGGTCTGGTAAATGTAAAGGCTTGAATGATTATATGAGCTAAGGGAGTCTGTTGTTAATTTTACATCACTTAAGTTGAGTTTAGTTTGTATCTGCATAAACAGATTACGTCTTGCCTAAAATAATAGTGAGAACAGTCATAAAGTATGTTGCAATAACAATTCTCATACAGACAAACACCTACATATGTAACTTCAATAATTGATTCAGTTTCAGTGGCAGCGGTATGTACGGCAGTGGGAATAACGGACGGCTAAACAAGAGAAGTTCAAATGGTCATACTGTATGGCACATTTCACACATGCAGCAAAAAGTGTGGTTAGAGTATGGGGGTGCACCCCGGCAAAGACTTCTGTCTGGATACAACCCTGGACAAATCCAAATCTGTCTACCACACTACTTCAGAGCCACTGCAATGGTCTCTATTAACAGGGCAGCAGAGAAAATAAAACAGCACTTGGGCAGGTTTTGCAATACCAGTATAGCCACACTGCCCTCACTATTGAAGAGCAGTTGGACGAGAGGCGTAAACACTCTATGAATGGATACCTCCTCCTGCTAGGAAGCAAAACATCTTGAAAAACAATTAGCTATTTTCATGAAAACTCTGAGACTGCATCTAAAATACACAATAGTTAAAAAAAGAAACGTCTGACAACTGTGGCAGTCAATTCTATTGCATACCATGGCCACATGACTTGCTTAAAGCTCGAAAAAAATCACAACAAGGTGAACTTTCACCACGTCAAGACCCCAGGTACAGAGCTGCACATGGAGAACTCTGCATCAGTGCTGGCTTCCGTTGCCGTGATTTCTTGTCGTTGTTAACAGCTCCTTCTAGTGGTCAGTAAAAGATTGACTCGAGGTACCGGGTGAGTGATCGCAGACTCAATAACAACACAGAAGCCACAATCTATTAATGTATTGTTTTTAAGTGTATGTGTCTTTTGAACACAATATCGTTTGCGCGTAGTTTAAAAATAGATTTAAAGATAGCACAATAAAGTCATGATGAGTGGATTTAGGTAATAGCAGAGAGTGAATGATACGACTTGAAGGTGGAGGTGGAATGGAAATGAAGTTCTTAAAATGTAACAGCCAAACGGACAACATTAAGAAATTACTCTTGACCAACTGCACCACATATGCACATGCAAACATGCATACATTCCACACACACACTCTCTCACACACACACACACACACACACACACACACACACACACACACACACACACACACACACACACACACACACAAACACAGACACACACACACACACACACACACACACACACACACACACACACACACACAGACTTTTCATCTTTACATGTTAAACTGAACAGTTTATTAAATTAAATTAGCACTAACAATAACTAGAAGTCCTTCAAATCTACTGAATGGTTACAGGTTTATACTGTATACTTTCCTGTGAACTGTTAAAAGGGGTCACATTAATCTTATATTGGACTGAGTGTTGGGTGATGGCTCTCATCTTCTGGCTGTCATGTAATAGCTGTCTCCTCTGTCCTTAGTAGGCTACAGACTGCACCAACAGTGTAACAAATCTACAGGAGGTGACTTGCTCCACACCCACACTATGCACATACCAAGGTATGTAGGGAATATCTTCTCACACAATAAACCAAGGTAATAACTTCATACAATGTACCATACTGTCTCCTGATGACTGCCAGCATGTCTACTAACGCTGTCTGGACGGTATCGAGGCATTACTCAGATTAATTTTTTACACGTAGGTATCACAGTTCCCCATTTGCCACAAAGGCTGAGTGGCTTGAGCAAAATGCCCCTCCAGCAGTCTGCGTGCGGCAACCTAAACCTGGTGACCGTGGTGACTCGAACATATTGAAATTACCTGCTAGACTACACCTCTATGTCGCGACGTCTAACTGGGATCTTTGGGGCGGGTTGCTTTGCCTCGCAGGGACCGAGTCAGATGAATGTGGAGGGTGCGCGTGTTGATACAGCACTAGACCGTCGGTGAATAGCGTATTGACGGTGTTTGTGGTTGGCGATCAGTTAAATACTCTTACATTTGCTATCATATTTTTTTGTATCGAGATTTCGTCAGTTTGTCGGCATCACTTGGGCTGCGGCATTAAAGACTCGAGACCTATAGCTTAAAAAAATGCTGGCGCTCTTCCAGAAACAAGTGCGCCTCCCTTCACCGCAGTTTGGCTTATTCATAGTCAGGGGTTTGGGTTTGGCTGTTTTTAAAAAGGCAAGCCTGCTCTGAAGTTGATCAGTCTGCTCAGAAACTTCTCCAGAGGGGAAAGTATTGGAATCAGTTTCAAAGGGGAAAAGACCAGATTTTTAGTGCATCCGAATTGTATTGCATAGATCGGACAAAGCTTAGAATAAAATAAAAATAAAAACGAAGGGCAATGTTCTTGTAGCAGAAAACCCTATTTAGATTTTTTTTGTACAGTGCGATCTGTTAATTGGATATTTTCAAAATCAGATCATTTCACCCTTTTTGAGAGGTCTTGCGGTGCAGTGCTTCAGCAATTTGGATCTTTTTAACACAACTGTATTTTTGTAGTCTGATGACCTGAGAGAGGCATTTTCCAAAAAAAAGTCATTGGCGCCTATTTTTTTCCGGACGTAAAGAAAGAAAACAAGATGACACATATTTTTATCTTGGTGGTTACATTTTTCCTGGGTTTGTCCCGGTGCTACTGCTCCTATGTTCCCTGCGAGCCCTGTGATCAGAAGGCGCTCTCCATGTGTCCCCCAGTGCCTGTGGGCTGCGAGCTGGTGAAGGAGCCGGGTTGCGGCTGCTGCCTGACCTGCGCTCTCTCGGAAGGTCAGGCGTGCGGCGTTTACACCGGAACATGCACACATGGGCTCCGGTGTTTGCCACGGAACGGCGAGGAGAAGCCACTTCACGCCCTTCTTCACGGGAGAGGAGTGTGCACAAATGAGAAAGGATACAAGCCTCTCCATCCTCCGATAGGTGAGTGGCAGAACGTCCTTCTTCGTTTCATACCGCATTAAAGCCAATTGTCTTAACCTAGACGCAGTGTTTATATTATATGGACCATCGCTTATCTGAACAATTTGGTAGCCATTGATATGCAGACAGACATGTCTTGTGATGTAATCAAGAATTTGGTGTGACATGATTTGGTATCGTTGAGAGCGTGTATTTTATGTAGGTGCACCCCGTAGGCTACTTCATAACATTCGTAAGAAAGGCAACATAACAATGACTCCCAGAGTCAAGTTGTGTTATTCATGGCGGGCCAAGTGCCGCTTTGATGCTTTGGTTTGCTCTCATGCTGCGGTCAGTTTTGCCATGATTCGTGCTTGTGTGGTGTCCTATACGCACGTGCATGAACAATTGAATTCAAAAAGGAAATAGTGTGCGCGACTTTCCAATTCTAGTTTTTGTTTTGGTTAACTGACTGCCTACTGAAAAGTGAGATTGAAAACCGTGTACCTTACCTAAAACATCTCCCATGGAAGCGATGGCAGCCTATTAGGTTTTTCACATCCTCAACTGACGAGCACATTTCCCCTATCTGCCGTTGTATTCTGAAACGTATTTTGCGCATCATATTTTGAAACGTAAAACGAGACTGGCATAAGTGAAGGAAAAAAAAACACAGATCCCTTCATTTAGCCTGTCGGAAAACTGCAGAGTTGAAGTTGTCCACTTGTTCTACTTTCGTTACCATTGCAAAGTGTAGTAGGTTAACAGCACACATATTTCCTGCCTTGACTCATTGTAGCTTGAAAGCAGGTTTTATTTGTGGGAGGTGTTGAGACTGCTGTTCCAAGATTAAATGTTAGGGAGGGTGACAAACCGCTTTGAAATTTGAAAACTAAAAGGTGCCCTCTGAGTTTGACAGCTTTTCTTACTTTAAATTTTTGCACACAGGTCAGTTTACAGTGCAACTGAAGTTGTAAGTCGATTTCAGATTTTAGAATGGCCACCCTAGTATTAGTTCGGATGTTCTCACTGCAAACGGTACACCTCCCAACCCCCTATCTTTTCCCCTGGGGCAACATCAATCCATGAAACAGCATGAATGGAATTTAGTCTACACTACACAGGCATTGTTCTGAAAATAGAAGACAGTAGACCTACACAGACCTACACACTTAAAACGCTTTCAATAGTGACAGATACAGTAGTGCCAAATAGTATCACCATTGCTTTGGAGTTCAACATTGATGCATACTTTTATTACTATCTCTCTGTCAGAATCCAGACTTTTCCTTTGAAGTCAGAAAGTAATTAGAGCTTCTTTTCCGGCGTGCCCGGTATTGCAGTGGGCACTGAGTCGCGACACAGTGATTCAGCAGAATACTTTTGGTGCTGTTCTCTGAAGAGCCCTCTGCCAGGCTCTGGATGAATTTAGACGGGTACTTCTCGCCGACCGTAGTATTCAGTTTCAGCCTGGTTTCACCAGCTGGGTAGGGCAGACACAGTGAGAGGTCAAGTGTCCATGACCACATGGGGTTGAAAGGCTGCCATCTACTGTGTGGGTGTGTGCTACCCCCTTTTCCCACTCTAATAAAGTCGTTGCAAACCATACCATCAAGACACTCAGTCTCGCTGCTGTGCTATCCAGAGCTGATTTGACTACACTGTTTTTTATCTGGTTTTACAATTTTGTCATCTTTGCTGCTTTCCATTGTGTAAAGTCTGATCTGTATGGGGGAGATGACTTTCTGTTCTCATCATAAAGGCAGTACCAGAAGACTTCTCTATGCGCAATGTGTGGCATAAACCATTGGAGCCCCACAGTGGCTGCCAGCAGATTCACTAGCTTGTGAAAGAGCCCTATGTTGTGTCTGAACAGATTGCTCCTTGCCAAGATACAAAAAAACCAAATAATTCAAGAAACGTTCCAAACATTTGACTTGCACATGAACAAGTATGTTGCGCCTTGTAAACATAACGCTGACAAAAGGACCTATCACAAGAGCCAGAAGAAGATCAGAACTTCTTTTTTGTGTTTGTCAGTGTTGCTTAGCCAAATACTTAAGCTTGGCATCTAGAGCTGTTGTCATAACATGATAGAGTCCATTGACTTCAATGGAGGCTTTTGGGTTGAGGCAATGGCATAGAATTTATATCATGCAGGATTCCATGAATACTATTAAGCAGTATTGGCCATAGATCAGCAGAAAGACCATTTCGGTTTTGTAAGTCAGACAATACACTTGAAAGTGCAGGCGTCTGAGCAACATTGAGCAACACTGAATAAGTACTACAGGCAAAACAATATGTTTATCAACACTTTCTGTTAAAAACTGCCCACAACCCTCCAAGTTATTTTTAGACAATGCAGAATATTAATCTTCTGCATTGACTCGCAGCAATGACAAATGGGGCACCACTTCAGAAAGTAGAATTCCAAAAGCAGAAAGGGGTCATTTGTGAAAGGCAGGGAAACATAATGTTTACAATGCACACCACCATATAGAGTACAAGTTTGGTCAGAGCTGCTGTCTTTTAGTCATGTCCAGCATAAAAAAAATGTTAGCCTTAGGTCTGACCATGGCACTGTTCAACAATCATGTGTGTCAACCTACTCCCAAGTGAAATATGCCAGCATATGCAAGAACCCATTTGGCAGCCATGAATGATTTCTCCCAGTAAAGTTTAACAACAATCTATGTTGCATGTATTTGTCACTGGCACCTGGAAGGCCTGTGGATAACAGCTGTGGAGAAAATCAGCTCCCACAGTAGTCTCCCCAGTCAAGAACATGTGATTCTGAGGCAGCGACATCCTCATGCTGGGATCTAAATGGGAACATGTGTGGCCTGCCCAAACCAGTGGAGACTAAGTTACCCAATGCCACCATCACCATTTTTTTTTTGTCATCCACAGGTTCTGAGGATACGATTTAATTTAGTTGTTATGGGAAGACAGAGCTACAACATGTGGCTAAATGGAAGAATCCAGCCCTGTTGAAACCCCGTCATGTCTTAAAAAAAGGAAGAAAGAAGTGGGGGGAAAAAAGAGAAAGAGAGAAGAGGGAAAAAAAAGCAAGTGTCATGTTTCATTGCTGCGCGAGAACAAAAGGAGCCTAATTTCTAGCCTGCAGCAGTGGTTCAGTTGTGTGTGTGCCTTTAGGTTTTGGATGCTGTTGAGACAGCAATGGATAGAGGAGCTTCAACACAATCCAAAGCAGTTGCGCTTGTGCCAAGAGGCAGTCTTGTCACACCCAGCAATTGTTTTGAGGTGGTGAAGATCATGGGAAAGGCAGCGTCTGGTTGTGTGGTTTTTTCAAAACCCAAAACTCAGATGTTGGTGAGACCTCAGACCAAAATTAGGCTTGCACTGTGTTGCAGAGGCCTGCATCTGCTGTGTATTTTCTGTAGCACTTTGGAGGAGGTGTGTGCATCCTGTAACAGACTCTGGAAAAGCACCAAGGTCTTTCTGTCTGCCTTCAGTATTTCCCAAGTGCATTTTTATAACATTTGTAACAATGCAAGGTTAGTTTTGGCCAACCTACGATAGAGATTTTGCTTGGACTTTTGTGTTGTTTATTTTGAAGGCATGACATTATGACAAAATGTTATTGCTTACCAGATGCTGTCCCCAAGGTCTAAAGCAGGAAACAATGATTTTTATGCATGAGGTTGTGCAGAAATGTCTTCTGCATGATGATATCTACCCAACGTGACGCTGTCAGTGCCAGGTTTTTCCATGCCTTATACACACAGCCAACTCTAACATTCACCGGAACTGTCCAAAATGTATCAGACTGCTCTCTGGAGCACTTTATCCACTGGAAAATGTGTTTGGTTTCATCCCTTTTCTGGTGTCAGTCAGCAAAAAATAAAACATTGATATATTACTTTGGTCTACCCATCTCCTCTTGCAGTTGCACTTTCATGCTGCGTTGCCTCAGTAGCGCAGTCATGCCATGGATTGAGTCCAGGCTTAAAATATTAACTAGAATCAGGCTGCAGCATGGTCAGTCAGAAGCCTGAACACATCATGCCATGCCAAAAGAAATGCGATGTGGTCCTACCGCCAGAAAGTCCTGGAGAAATCCTGAACAGCTATTTCATTCAATATTGGAATGTGAGTTAATTCCCATGTTGTGTCGTGCTGGTGTGTGTTTAGCTTGAATAGCTGTAATTTAAGTGCTTCTCTGCAGAACCGTCTATGTGCAAAGAATGTGCACAGTGCATGAGTCAGACAGTCAGTCGGTCAGCAGACTAGCATGGCAAATAATGCATAAGCATTTCAGAAACACCTCATCCTCCCCTCATACTCCACCTGTTTATTTGATTTAGATCAGTGGACCACAGGAAATAAATAGTTGAACGAAGGATGGATTGGCTTTCATTATTAACCCTTAGGCTGTAAGAAACTTGGGATATTCATGAAGTATAATTGTCCAGTACACATATTAATAATTAAAGCCAGCCATATCAGATGCACCTCCTGTGCCTGCTCAGGTCCTCTCGTCTTAATGAAAACTTCAGCGACACCGAGGGGAGAGACACCAATACCTCTTTAGCTTTCATTCCAAAGCTCATTTGAATAGAGGGCTGCACGTGATACCACTCACTTGGCGTGGCTCCAGTGTCTTTGGCAGTGTTTCAGATGTTAAACACAGTACTGCTAAGCCTCCTTTACAAGACGGGGACCCAGAGCATGGAAAAAGTGAGTTTTGTCCTCATATTGAAGAGCTTTGGCTCAGAAAAGATGGATTTGATGTTTCCAAAAAAAGAGGCGCTCCCATTGTCTACAAATGGGCTTAGGCTACACTTTGGTGCAATATTGAATTAAACAGAGTATACTCAGACTGTGTGTCCCTCCCCCACCCCACCCCCACCCTTCCCTCTCCTGCTGGACAGGCCAAAGACTGAACACCACCATAAAGGTCTGCTCTGGCCAGTGTCTGGGCACAGCGAGTGGACAGAGGCTGTCTGTGTTCCCTGGAGTGAACTAAGTGACCTTAATCAGTAGTGCACTTCACAAAACCATGTAAAACATCCAGACCTCTTGATTAAGAAAGACATGCCCGTAAGATGAAATAAATGGTTTAGGTTTTCTGTTGAGAACCTAAATACGGATCCCGTCCCCCATCAGACATGCATTTGATAGCGCCAGACGTGCCTTTATAGCTTCGTCAGCTGAGGAGAGTCACAGGGAAATTCTAGGTATCTGCGCAGAAATTATTATCGTGACTCTGCCAAGTCATGAGTTGCGAGATTAATTTCAAAGAGACAACCAGAGCTCTGACTGCAACTTCAGAAGCCAGGAACCCAATTCCGGTAATCACCCCTCCCCCTCCCCCACCTGCCCATGTCCTCTGTCTCAGGCCCTTTCAACACCTGGCTGCTGATGATACCCCTGCCCTGTCCGCACGCCGTATGAAAAAGATGGAGTGGAAATGGCCTGTTCACATTATTTTTAATTGTCCCCTCAGCTGTCCCGCAAGATCCCGTGGCTGTGTTCTCAACAATACTTGGCACACACCCACCCAAAACATCTGACCCTTTACTCCATCGGCTCCACTGCTATACTGCTGGATTTCCTTACTGGATAAATATATCCACTGGCATTCACTGCCACTGTCAACAAGTTTCTGCCTGGCAGGCGACCCAATTATTTCTGTGCTTACTATACAAAAGAAACTCACTAAAAGCGGCAACTATTCCCATACTGACTAAAAATCTCAAACGTATATAAACTTCCCCTTCCTAATATTCGTACTTTTTTGACCACTGGAAAAGACTGACACTGAACAATGTTGTATCGCCATACCTTTGCCTTTGGTACTGGTACCCTGTTGAGTATCACATTGTTTCATGGCAAAATTATAACAAAGGAAACATTTTTGAAGGGCAGGGCCAATGGGGAACCCATACCCATATGAAATGCGGGTTGTTGGCCATCGTTAGTTCCAGCTTTACACACTGTCAGTTCATTTGGCTTGACATCTGCATTCTCTCGAGTTTAATAAGCATGCACTACAGAAATCACACGCTGCCTGTACAATGTCAGCATATTTGACAGAATAATTAAAGTAGTTGGAAGTATTGAATTGATTCTCAAACTGTGTGACTAAAATGCGCTGAACATTTCAGTACATAGTGCAGAATAAACAAACATATCGTGCTGACCTGTTTAATGCCCAGTTGAGCATTATCCTCTTTGGTAACAGTAGATATTGGGGTACTTGTTTTGCTTTTACCTACAACCAAAACCTTCCTGCCTTCATTGCGTATTTAATGATTAGTAAAAGCTACTACAGTGGTCCCTCGCTATATCGCGGTTTACCTTTCGCGGCCTCGCTGTTTCGCAGATTTTTTTAGTGCATGCAATCTCCTGTACAGTACAGAATCCGCTCAGCTTGTAAAATTTACATAAATCTTCCACTGCTAGCTGTGTGACTCTGAAGTGCTGTATGTTTGCAAGTGTGAACCTTGCCTGTCTGAGAAAAGTGTATAAGTGTAGTGAGGGGTTTTACAGCCTTAAAACATCTATAATAATTGTAGAAAATAAAGCTGACTACTTCGCGGATTTTGCCTATCGCAGGTTATTTTTATAACGTAACTCCCGCGAATAACGAGGGACCACTGTAATATCCAATTGTAAATGTTCAGCTTTTTGTGATAAATGTTTTGCCCTATTCAGATACTATCTGACCACATATTTTATCACATACCTCAAAGTAAGCCTGTGGTCTCTGTGTTGCTATAATTATTGTGGTTCCCAAGGGACCAAATATGGCTAAATGCAGAAAAGGGGCCTTTGACTAGCTAGTTTCTGTTCTGTTCCCCACTTCAAAAGGTTGTCAGACCAGTCTCTTATCATTAAATCAGTGGAGGAGCTTAGATGATTTAGCACTAAACCCCCTGAGGTGAGTCAGTAATATGAGCTGGCTCAGTCCGTGTAATGATTTTACTAATGTTGGACAGATTTACTCTCATAGTGGCATTTCAAATAGGATGTCCAGTGCATTTCCTACAGTGTCACCGTAACTACGTGTGGCCTGTGCGCGTCACTCTAATCCCTTTTTACCGTATTTTGTTTAAGTCAGTATTTCACTTGAGTGGGGATCTTAATGGTGTGGAAGCTGTTTATATGATAATTAGCTAAGTCATGCATGGCCTTGCTTGTTTAAGTTTCATTAGAGGTTTGGGGATTTGTGGGGAGGGGGAGAGGCAAGGGTCATCAGCTGTTGAACCTGCTCCCCCTCTGTAAACAAATGCAAGGGAAACATTTGGTGGGAAAGCAGTTGGTTTTCTGTTTATCTTCAGGCTCCAATTAGGCATTTGGCAAAAAAAAGCATAAATACGTATATTTGCAATGAATCAGTCTCTGCAATATTGGATTTGTCACATTTTTTCTGTGAAATTGACTAAGGAATCTATCACACTGACCATTTTTTTGTTTGTTTGTTTGCTTCGTTTCGTTTTGTGCATGCAGCCGATCCTGAGTCCAAAGAACACGAGGAGCCGGTTAAGACGGACATGACCGAGGAGCAGATAGGCCACCAGGCCAAAGTGCCCCGGATAAATAAGGATGTGATCAACAAGAAGGTGGTGGCCCTGGAGAAGAACAGGAAGAAACAGGCGGAGAAGCTGAAATCTGTGGGCCAGACTAACTTCTCACCCCTTCCCATTGATAAACACGAACCAGAATATGTAAGTACAACCAGGAAGTGGCAAGAAGCTGGAACCACTGTATTACTGTATTGGGAAGCTGGGTCCACTGTATTAGCAAGTGTGGTGTGTTGTGGGGTTACTAACTTACAGGAAGCTAGGACCACTGTATTACCGAGTGTGGTGTGTTGTGGGGTTACTAACTTACAGGAAGTTGAGTCCACTGTATTAGAGAGTGTGGTGTTGTGGGGTTACTAACTTACAGGAAGTTGAGTCCACTGTATTAGAGAGTGTGGTGTTGTGGGGTTACTAACCCTAACTGTGCCTTGTTTCCCACAGGGCCCATGCAGGAGGAAGCTGGATGGCATTATACAGAGCATGAAGGACACCTCACGTGTCATGGCTCTCTCCCTGTATCTCCCCAACTGTGACAGGAGGGGCTTCTTTAAGCGCAAGCAGGTGAGACCATTAGCTTGTCGTGAAGGTTTATTTCTCTCTCTTTCTCTCTCTCTCTCTCTGTCTCTGTCTCTCTCTCTCTCTCTCCCCTCCCCTCCCTACCACCTTGTATTTTAAACGGAGTGTCTCGTGAAACCTAAGACCTTTTGTTGGGTGTTTGGTGTTTTTTTTTGTGATAGTTTCCTAACCCCTTCTCTTTGTCCTTGCCCCTCCCCCCCCCCTCCACCCTCAGTGCAAGCCCTCCCGTGGCCGGAAGCGAGGCATCTGCTGGTGCGTGGACAAATACGGGGTGCAGCTGCCGGGAACCGACTACAGCGGCGGCAACATCCAGTGCAAGGACCTGGAAAACAGCAACAACAACGAGTGAGGAGAAGCCCCTCCCACATCACCTGACCCTAGGGCCCGCCTCCTTCTTTCCTTCCCACCTGTTCACCCGCCAGTCACTTTGAGATTGTGATACAAAGCAAAAACAAAAAAAACAAAAATGAAAACTAAATGAGAACAGAACAGAACAGTAACGAAAAAAAAGCTGAATAAAAGACAGGAATTCTTTTTTCGTCTGAGCGCTCATCTCTAACTCACGGGACCCAGCACGTCAGAGTGTGTCTCTCTCACGCTATTAAGGAATCCCCTGCTAGGAGCTGGGTCCCACCAAAAATAAATAAATAAATAAAAAAATATATATATACATGCAATTATATATTTTTGTAGAGGCTGGGGTTTGAGCACCATACCATTTTGTTTAAAGTTAACATAAGACAGAAAAGAATATATGGCATGTTTTTTATTAACAGGGCTATCTTGTTTTTTTTTACATCTATTGTTGTTGAGGTGTCAGAAGAGATAGCAAGAACTCCACTATTTGGAAGAACTCTGTTTTTTGTTTGTTTTCCACAAGACAAGAAAAAAAAAACACAATAGGGATCTGCTGATACAGTCGTCTCTATCTGGGTATTTGGTCCTGTCAGAGCACTTATTATGGGGGAACCTGCTTGGAAATGTGTAACTTCACCAAGTTCAGTGTACATTTGTGTGAATGTGTGTATGTGCTAATTTGTGTGTGTGTGTGTGTGTGTGTGTGTGTGTGTGTGTGTGTGTATGTATGTATGATGTTTGTATGTGTTTGGTTGTGAAAGAAAGGTAGAGCGAGCGAGCGAGAGGGAGAGAGAAAGAGTCTTTATGAAAGAATGTCCTTTATTTTCTTTCTGTCACAGCCTCCCTGTTTGTTCAGCACCTGACATAGGCTTCAGAAAGGTACTCTTAACGTGCTTATTCATGGTGTGTTTCAGGGAGCGGAAAATGTAAGATTCGAATCGTGTCAGACAAACCTGTACAAGTGGCTCCATGACTCTGTAGCTAGCCTAATATGCCAACTGTGCCTATGTATACAGACGCTGCCATGCTATGTGACAGAGGTAAACAGAGATTGCTGCTCCTGTTGGTGGACTGATGTCTTAGCATCTTTCTGTTGGAAGACTCCATGATTTGACTTGATACCATAACCACAGGGCACCACCCGTGCCCTCGATTTTGCGGGCATTAAGGCAGTATTTGGCCTAGGAGTGGTGATTGGTGACAAGTGGCATGTGATGAAAGTTGATCCACCTTTGGCCCTGCTGCCAGCACCAAAATTCATTAAAAGTCACATCAATTCCACCTTTTCTGCTTTTTCAGGTTTTGTTTAAAGTGCAGGATACAGGCAGAAGTTCACCAATCGGGACTGTAACTCCACTCTCTGTTTTTTATTTTTATTTTTATTTTTGGTGTTTGAGGTGCAGTCTTGTATTTTTTTTTCTTTCATTTTTGTGCTGTTTTACTTGCCTTCAGTGAAGTAATGACTGCCCACCTTTGAGCCATGTATCTAAACCAAGTTCCCTGACACTGAATAGGTGTAATCTTGGTATGTTACCTTTAACTTTAGATTAATGAATGTTTTAACAGAAAAACAACTACAGTGTACTGGTGCTTGGAAAGGACTTGTGTATTTTAGCCTGTAAACAATTTGCATCGTTATATTCAACCTGTCACAAAGAGACGCTTGTTGTTTGAATCCAAGGGTATTCAAACGGCCAGGCAGTGAACCAGGCAGTTCACCTCCAGCCACTCTCCTCCCAGTGTGCTTCTACGCCACATCCCAAAATGGTTATCCACTTCAGACGACTTGTCTAGACTGTAATTCAACATGAGTTGTTTTACAAGACTGTTCTCTCCTAAGCCCCCCCTCCTTTCTTGTTTCTTTTCTTTTCTCCTAAAGGGGCATCGTTAAAACAAATGGCACATTTACTACAGGGTCAGCTGATGTGTAGTTTTATGTGAGTCTGTGTGTGAGTCTCAGTGCCTTTCTACATGCAAATACATTTGACTAGTGATGTGAACATTACACAGAAGCCAAGGGGACAAAGCAGGCAAGCCCTTTTGTATTGACGAGGGACCTGACTCGAGTTCGGATAAAGAGACGTTCAAATGAACATTATATTAACGTTGTTTTTGCTACATGCCCTCTTTAAATCATACGCTGTGGCTGAGGCAAACACAGAGGGAGAGGCGTTTGTCACTAATGGCACAAAACGTGTGGGTACTCTTCTGTCTCTCCCTTGCTTTCTTTTTGAGAATAAGCTGAATATTGATTGTGCGTGACTGCAAATGTTATGTTGTACTAGCTGAAGAAAAAAAAATAACACATCGTTTTTACAATCATCAGATATGTCAAACACAGTTGACACTGTGTCAATGTTAAGCTCTTGCTGATTTTCTCAGTGGAAAGGAGACAGAAAAGCCATTCCCAGCCACCGTCGTTGTGCACAGATCCGATTTCAGAGCCTGAGTGTTCATACTTCAAAACAATGGGATTTAGCGGAGCCGCTCTTACGAGCCTGCCCCTAGCGTTCTACCGAAATCCCATCTAATGAGCTCATAGCAAAAAGAAAGAGAGAGAGAAAGAGAAAGAAAGAAAGAAAGAAGGGATGAAAAGAAAGAAGAAGAAGAGGGAGGGAAAAGCGATGAGTGCAGCTCATATATCTGTAGTGGCCACGGGAATTTTTTGGTTTTGTAGTGGTTGCACGGTCACGAGTCCATATGCCCTCTGGGTTTCAGAAAGTGAAGACATGTAACTTGCACAAAAGGTCTCTGAAATGGTCTTCATGCAGCAACCACATGGCAGGCCTAAGTATATATGGATACTGTCCAGGTCCTGAGCAACAGATCACGCCCCCACATCCCCCCCAACCCCACCCCATTTATTGAAAAAAAGCAACTTGCACTTAAACGGCATCATAACTAAGTTATTGCCACGACGCGCCCCTATTCTCTGTAGTGCTGTCACCACCACCGCCGCATTCAAACTCGTTTTCAGGTAGAGGAAGACAAGTGTGACCTTGACGGAGCTGCTGCTCCGACACAGTATCTTTGACAGGGGCTATGTGGCCTGTGCCTGAGACTCAGAACCACCACCGTTTATAGGGAGAGCCGTTCTCAGTCCATCCATCCATCCATCTATCCACTCATCCATTCATCCACCCACACACAGCCTATATAGACAATGAGCCTCAGTGCCACTCCGGGGAGAGAGGGAGAGAGAAGGTGAGGGCCTTGGGCGGTGAGCACGTGCAGGGCTTCACTGGCCCTCCCCAGCTCCTATGGGGGCCTCACGATCCACACACACACAACACAACAACAACACAGTAGAAACTGTTAGCAGGGTAGACGACTGGGAGGGCTTCAGAATCTGATAGAGCAAACATAGGTAGATGGATAGGCTAAGCTGTAGCCTACAATAGGCCAAAACCCACCGAATAACAATTTTGATGTCATTACTGTACCATATTTGGATTTTACTTTGAGCTGAAATTTTTTTGTCAATTCTTTGTCATTGAACATGGACTAAAAATACTATTTGTAATTCTAGGGATAGTTACTAGTTACTAGAGGGGAAGACATCCCTCTTTAGGATTGGACAAAGATCCTCTACTTCCATTCAGTCACTGCACGCTGTTTAAACTCCTATTGGTGCCTCAGTTAGATTCTGAAACCTTCCATCTGGGTAGACTAATGCAATAATCACAGTTCAGTATTTACAGTTACTACAGCTTGATTTTTTTTTTTTTCTGAATGCATAACAGTTTTATTTTCTGGTTAGACAGAGTTTAGACATGATGTTTGATCACCATAGCATACTGCATAAGCTGACATGCGAAACAACCCGTCTGTGGCAGGTGGACCGTGGAAATGTTTAGCATTTGGAATTCTTAATGATACAAAACAAAAAAAAATCTCAAAATTATTAAGAAAGTGAATATCACTGTGTAATATTTATTCAACTTGTAATTTATGTACTCTTTTAACCTTTGTCTTTTTTGTTATGACAAAGCATTTATTTAAATAAAGTTATGTATTCATTTAATGACGTTGAGTAGTGTGGATTGTTTTGTTTAAAGTTTCTCTTGATTTGCTCTACATACAGCTCTGTTAAAAATTAAGACCACTTCAAATGTTCCTAAAATCAGCATCTCTACATGTATGACAGCTATTCCTTTCCAGTGCCAGTGTCAGAATTTGGAATTTGGGAGAAATGTTGTCAGTAGTTTGCAGAATAAAACAAACATTTTCATTTTACTCACACATATAACTATAAATAGTTAAATCGGAGAAACTGATGATTTTGCTCTCTTAATTTTTCTCCAAAGAGGTATATTGATGAGCTCTACTACGCACAACAGGACAAGAGGGGAAAGAATATCGCGTCACACATGCAATCTCAGCATTTCCAGATTGGTATAAGCAAATTACACACAGCAATTTCCCTGGCATGGGCTCACTATCAAAACAGATACTGTATGCAAATACCTGCATGACTATCAGAATAAACCAGTGTCTGGAAACAATGGAGGCTTCTGTGGACAGTGAAATCCTGACGAAAAGATATAAACAATATTGTCTTGTGCTGTCTAATTTAAGGTGACTGGAGAAAACAGCCTTGGTGTTGGTGGTCAGTCAGAAATAGCATATCCACACATAATAATACATTGTTGTGCAATAACACATTGTTAGA
Source organism: Coilia nasus (assembly GCA_027475355.1). NCBI lineage: Eukaryota > Metazoa > Chordata > Actinopteri > Clupeiformes > Engraulidae > Coilia > Coilia nasus. Next base: position 7,709,669 of record CM050213.1, read on the forward strand.
GGTTCCAGTGAACCAAAAAGAAATTGAACAGAAAACATTGTGTGCGTTTGCATACGTACATGCGTAAGCTTACCTGATAACATCGTAGTGACAGAGAAATACAGACTTGTTCCAGAGGGGGCTAAATGTCACCGGATCTGGGTTTATTCTGGATGAAGACGTATTGCATTAAAGTCCTGCCCAGGGGCTAGTCACCTGGTTTTCAACAGAAGTCAAAGAGATTGCACAGGAACAAGGAAGTCATTTACCATGGGGTTTGAACATCAAGGGGGAACACTGACTGACACATTGTGGGGGGACGCACTCCCCATTCAAATTACCCAGGAAGCCGAGCCACTCCACAGATTACACAGCGGCGTGTCATGGAAATCAGGCCTTTATCGCTGACAAAAGGGCCAAGCGAAGCTATCCTCTGGGGAGCCCAATATTGGCTTTGGAGGCCGGGACATTCCAACAACAGCATACCGATTTTACAGCAAGAAGATGGAACGACCCTCTCCACTTGGCTGGGCCGTGGCGTTTACAGAACATACTGAGTGTGCGATCATAAATACATAGTCTGTGCTGACACTAGACAGTCGGCCAACGGCTCTGACGCGAAATAATGTGGAAGGTGGAAAGCTTCAGAGGCCTGTGTGTGTGTTTGTGTGTGTGTCAGAGGCCTGTGTGTGCACGTGTGTGTGTCAAAGGCCCGTGCGTGTGTTTTTGCTGGGCATGTGGCGCTGAGATGTCGGCTGTTTGCTCGCCACGAGGAGGAGGGGGGCGCCAAGCTGGATGCCAAGGTGAAGCCCTTCCTGGGATGGCTGATGGCTGAGCACTTTTACAAAATCCAGATGTAGTGATAAAGAGAGAGAGAGAGGAAGAGAGAGAGAGAGAGACAGAGAGAGAGAGACAGAGAGAGAGAGAGAAAGAGAGAGAGAGAGAGGAAGAGAGAGAGAAAGTGATAAAGACAGAGACAGACAGAGAGATAGAAAGACAGAGCAATAGAGAGAGAGAGAGAAAGTGAGAGAGATAGAAAGAGAGAGATAGAGAGAGAAAGAGAGAGAGCAAGAAAGAAAGAGAGAGACAGAGAGAAAGAGATAGAGAGGGAAAGAGACAGAAAGAGAGATAGAGATAGAGAGAAAGGGAGAGACAGAGAAAAATTAAAAGAGAGAGAGAGAGAGAGAGAGAGCACTGCCACTTTGACTGGGCTGGGGAGGTAGCTATTCATTCACAGGAGAGGCAGATCAAGGACAAGAAGGCAGACCGGAGTCAGAGAGTCAGAGACGAACACGTGTAGGGGATTTGATTTGTGAGGCTGTGAACATGACAATTACTGTCGCCTTCAAAGAAGCTGACAACTACACTTAGGACTTCAAAGCATCCATGCCCCTTTTATTACATAATTTGGACTACAACTGTGGATGGCTGCATCTAATCACAACAGATGCGGCTCCGCGACAAACGTGCCTTAAAAGCATAGCAACCCATTTCCATTTTATTTTTAATACTTTTAGAGAAACAAGTTAAATCCTCTCCTGCGTTTTTTCCCCCCATCCTTCAGGTTTACAAAATGGCCGTTTGAACATTCAAACATGTCGCCCACATTGGACCATACAAGGCCATATACCAGATGAGTTTACAAGAGATAATGACCTTGGCTACTCTCCCATCCACCCCACTGTTAGGGGCGCGACTTAACTCATGGTTGATGGAGGTTTGAAGTCTGAATGCCCTGAGCAGAGAGTGAAGAGAATAAAAGATACCCACAGGCCCCTGAGGTGTCTGGCTGGGCCAGGGCCTTTGGAGTTCTTCAACATCAACCAAGAGCCGAGAGAAAGTGGGCCGTTTCCACAGTCAAACCCCGAGTTTGAACGGATGTCTTAAAACAAATGAGGCAGAGATCTAAAGGGGTAATATATGTTTAATTGTGCTGCAGTTTATCACAGACCTTAAAATACCAAATAACTTTTTTTGTGTTCCCGTGTATTTACGATGGCCCACATTTTTTTTAACAAGGTACACGTTGTTCGTCGCTGTTCCAGTCGAGATAAAAGGCACAGGGCGCATGCAGACCTTACCAGTCAGGGTTAAAACAAGGGGAGCAAGAATGCCCGGTGATATCCCAAGCACACATGAACATGGGGGGATAGGTGGGGTAGGTGGGGGCACTTGACACACACTTGCTTGGCATGGCACATGATGTTCTGATTTGCTTAAGAAATTCCCTGTGTCACTCGTGTGTGACTCTCTAAACACAGAGACTGGCTTTGACAGTTTTACACTACAGCAGATGGTAAACACTCCTCCTGCCCGTCTCCCGGGCTCTGGGCACAGAATTGCCATCTCATCTCCTGCACAGCACACACTCCTGCTCTCTCTCTAGCTCACACATACACACACACACTCCTGCTCTCTCCATCTCTCTCTATCTCTCTCTCACACACACACAAACACACACACACACACTCCTGCTCTCTCTAGCTCAAACAGACATACACACACACATACACACATGCACACACACACACACACAAACACAGCACACTCAGATAACACACATTGAAAGGCCTACTCAAATAACATGCATTCAAATCCTCAAAGGCATAGTCAATCACACACACACACACACACACACACACACACACACACACACACACACATTAACTCTGTATCAACATTTCCACCTTCCTCAGACCCCTATGTCAAGTAAATACGCCCAGCAACAGCAAGGATTGTTTTTGCATTGTTTTCAAACTAGGCCAAACTCATTGTATCGTATAATGAATTACATAATCAGGGAGAGGTTGTATAAAGATCTTGAAGAAAAAAAAATGGAGGCTTGGGGACCTGTATCTACATGACTTGTTCTTCTTTGGAAACTAAAATCACTGAAGCGATTAGAAATTGTTTAACAGAAGCAGGCTCGGGAATTGAATGGGATATGAAAGTATCCTTACACGAATGAGACCCAATATGCATTACATACCGGTCATACATTGTCTTTGTACAAAAGTTGACTTCCTGAGTGTAAGAGTTCCTGCTAACTCTGTAAGGCACAATGGTTCCAATGTCAGAACATAGTTGTGACTGCTACCTCCAAGGGTTGTTGTAATTGTAATTGTATATGTTTGCCTGTATCATAGGGAACCTATGCTTTAAAAACACATTCATTTCAAACTTTGATTTTAAGACAGGTTAGACCCATACACCGTACATTTACACCTGCTATTTTCATTAAAAAAATACCTTTTCAAAGCACAGTGAATTGTTCGTTCAATTTGCATGGAGGACGCTTTGGTTTCTCAAATGACAAATCAGTATGGCTTTAGGCTCATCTTGAACATTCATGTGGTGGCCACCATTCTGACCAAATAACTTTATTTTAAATAACTTTATTGATGTCATCATTAGGATGTTTTCTACAGTAGTGAAGCCACTGTGAAATTTCTTAAAGGTGTACTTCCATCGTGTTTTCATTAATTTTGCGGTGGTCTCTAGTATATATGAATGCCCTGTGAGCAGGTTTTGGTGAAAAAAAAAAAGCTTTAGTGCTTCTGTTTCAGGCTGTTCTAGTTTGGTGGAGGAGATGGAGCAGGGAGAATGACAGGTTCTCGGCTATGCTAGTCTCAGGCTGCAATTATTCGAAGCCCTTTCGGTCATAGCGAACCAAATAGAAGATCTAAACGTTCTACACAAACACACATACTTACCTATACTTCGCTAAGTGAATGTGTGCTGCAACAAAACTTCTCCAGTAATCACAACTGTGGCATAGCTTTTTCTAATTTACAAACCTACGTCACTTTGTTGGCCTTTTTTATCTTCACTCGTTTTTCCACCTTCTTTCTTTCACTGACTAATGGAGACAATCGGGTTAGAAGAACATTTTCACGTGCAGCATGCATATGCAACTCGGGGTGACCTGTCGTATTTCAAAAGAGCAAGTACTAAATGGTTTCTCGTGGAAGTACTCCTTTAAGAAGGCACAGCAACAGCATTGCTGAATCTCAAGAACGGTAACTTTCTGCAAATGTCGAGGTACAGCTTGGTACATGCTTGGATGTCTACTGATTGCCACTTGCAGCTATCTGCGTCAACAAAAGTCACACAAATACACAGAAAAGGGGGCAAATGCACACAAAGTCACTGTCACTGGAATATATCTAATTTTGTATCATACATACTTGACAAAAATTCCTTGCTGGTGTCCAGAGCTAGCAAAGGCACATACGTGTTTCACTACAGGTGCTTGACTGGAAGACTGGAAGCATAATCACGTGGTTCTTTAAAAAAAGCTCCAGATCGCTCCAGGTGTAAGAAAATCTGCTGACAGAGCAGACTTCAGCAAACACAGGCATTCAACCTGTGAACTCCTTGGCATCCTTTCACAGGGCTGCACCAAGCCTCCACCCAACCACCCAATCCAGCCCAGCCCCTGACAGACAGGAGCCTCACCCCACCTAAAACCCCCACCACTTCCCTCCTTTATTCCCCTTCGGGAGATCCAGGGAGGCTAGGTGCAGCCCTGGGGCATTGCACGCATACATTTGCAAACCTGTGTTTATTTATAGGCACTTAACCCACTTAATATCACATTTGTCAGTGTCAGCCTTGTGTCCTAATCTTGCCCTCTGTCAGCACTTCATTAGTAACCAATGAACACTTACCCCCACCAGTGCACCCTCACCCCACCACCTCCCCCCCGACACGCAAACATGCAGGCCTCTGAGCTCAACAAACACAGCGCTCTGGATGGATGGTGTGCACAAGCGAATGAGAAAGAACAGACGGCCTTCCGGCTACTGTACCAACAGTGCCCTTACCTTTGCTTCTCTCTTTCTCCCTCTCTCTCTCTCTCTCTCTCTCTCTGTCTTCTTCTGTCTTTATCTCCCCTCTCTCTTCTCCTTTTTTTATCAGTTTCCACTGTCTCGTACTTAAAGCTGACCCAGATGACGCAATCAAACACACACTCACACTGCTATCACAGAGGTTGAGAGAGACAACGAGTGAGAGAGAGAGAGAGGGAGGGAGGGAGGGAGAGATGGAAGAAGCAGAGACTAATGGGGCTTGGGGGATGAGATCCAGAGAGAATGCATGCTGAGATCTGTTGCAACTGGAGCTTTGAGAAAACAGAGGAGAAAAAGAAGACTCCCAAAACTAAGCTATTCCTACTTTTTTTTTTCCATTTATTTCTCAATTTATTTCTTTATTTATTTCCATTTTGGTCATTCGTTAACCTATTAAAAGGGGCTGTGCAGAATTCGAAAGTTCAAAGCACACACTTGCTCGAGCCTCCAAAAACGAAAGCCTGAATAAATAGAAATGGAACTTGGCCTGGAAGGTAGCAGCTGCACACACTACACTGTGCTGCCTGAAATACCGATACTACTGGGCCAGATGCAGGAGCGGCCACAAGATTAAAACAACATTCTCTCAGCCCCCCGTGTCGCGTCGCGCCGTGCCGCGCAGGCCACTTAACCTATGAATAGGATTGAGACAAAGCCGGCCGGTCCGCATTAAATTTAGAGTAGTCGAAATCTGAATTTAAAACGTGGAAAGAGCTATGGCTCTCCTTGTCTCGTCCTTGCCCTCATGTGTCGCGGCAAGTCACACTTTCCACTCGCTCCCCTGTCACTGAAGATTAACTACGGGAGCCAGAACTTAACATTTAAACACACACACGCACAGACACACACACAGACACACACATACACACACACACACATGCACACAGACACATACATATCCACAGACACAGACACACACACACACACACATGTAAAGCACTCAGGAGGCCCACCACACATGCATACCGAACACACACACACACACTTACATACAGCACACAGACACACACACACACACACACACACACACACACACACACACATGTACACAGACATAGAGGCACACTGAGGCATGCACGCACAGTCCACATGTGCACACATATAGAACTGACAAAGAGCATGCTCACACGAACACACCCCCGCTGCGTACACACACACACACACACACGCACACGCAAACACAAAGACCACACACGCATTCTTTGACATGCTTCAAATTCAATCACTTGTGACTCTGGCCCCTTCAAGATTTTGGCTGGAGGCTTGTGAGAGCACATTTATTTCTACACGGTGGTGGTGGGGGCCTTCGACTCCTGCCCGCTGAGGTACTGGCTGCAGTTGGGGTCCCCCCGCACTTTGGGCGACGCCGTGAGCTGGATGCCCGTGTTGCGGTCCACGCACCAGCACTCGCCCCTCTGGCCGTGGGTGGACATGTGACACTGAAACACAAGGAGAGGAGAGCAGAGATGGAGACGGGGGGAATGGAGTTTGGCGCTGGGGGGGTTAAGGGGTGGGAGGGTTAAGGGTTGGGGGTGTGGGTGTGGGTTTGGGGGTTGGGGGTTTGGGGGGGGGTTAGCTTGTTTGGTCTGGAGGCGGTGTGGAAGTGGTGGGAACAAGGATTGTGAGGGGTTAATGAGGCACTTGGTACAGTCGCGGGGCGGGGAAAGGAGCGGGGTGGGGTATCGCTCCAACAACAACCATCCCTGGCCCATTTGTCACAGCGGGCCGTGGCGACCCCCACTGAGCGCTCTCGAAACCAGGTCATAATTGAACCGGACACAGCTTATGTGGGGGAACCAACGTTGGCCAAAAAAAAAAAAAACGAGAGAAAGAAAAAAAAAACAGACTTTCAATTTTTTCCTCCAGTGAGAAAGAACAAAAAGTGACAGTTACAGTAATTGCAAGAGGAACAAGATGATTGCGACACAATCATGAGCAGTGAGGTACAGTGTTTTCAAGCCCTGGGAACAGGACTTTCACATCAAAACAACGTATCCCGCCCGTCCCTCTCAGGGCCGTTTGTCCCCGTTTTACCTCCAGACTCGGGACTACTTGGTGTGCTTTCAGGATACAGATATGTCATATCATTGTTTTGACCGCTTCTAAAAATACTCGTCTCTCGCATCAAGGACGTGCGAGTGAAGGAAACTAAAAACTGTCTCATTGTGGGCCATTGTTTTAACTTTCTTAGGGCAAAACAAATCTACTTTCCCCGAATAGACTTATAGATTACAGCCCAACGGCAAATATTTTTACTACCTTGTAACTCCTGTCTCAGTCACTGTCGCCTAACAACATGGCCATTCACGAGGGAGCGTGTTGTGGTGTTTTCTTCCCTGTCTTCCTCTGAGCTCCACGTCAACAAGCTAGTTGTGGATGTCGCTTCTTTTGAAACTGAGCCTTCCGGGAAAACATACTTAGCTGTCTTCTTGCCTATACATCAACTGCAGAGTTTGTGTGGTTTTGTAACTCACAACTCCCAAAAATCCTGAGGTATTTAAGAGTTTAGGATTCTAAATGTGTTCATACATCAACTGTTGAGTTTGTGCGGTGATCTTTAATGGTTTGTTTTGTTGTTAGACCTCTCAGAAACCCCATGGTATGTTACAGTTTATGATTCTGAATTTGTACAGAATTCAGGTACACACGCCTGATATGATATGTGCCAAACATGCAGGCGATACTGTACCGAATACGGATACTTTATACTGATGCTTTCCATTCTGGGGATACTGTTCTGATTGTATGTGTAGCTGGAGCTCACCTGCTTGGGATTGTACTGGCCCTCCTTGTCACAGTTGGGGAATTTGAGCTCGTACAGGTTCTCCAGCGAGCCCTTATTGTTGAGGAAGGTCATCTTGGAGATCTCCTCCAGGATCTTGTCCAGCTCCTGCTGACATTGGCTCTGTGGGCCCTGCACGAGAACAATAAGGGCCGAGGGTCATAAAATCTCTGTCGACATTCATCTCTCTGGCCCTTGCTCTGACAGTCGGGGCTTCTGCCTGCGCTTTCTTTTTACTGTATGCCAGCCGCAGGCCCCTGCCCTCATCACCCTTCTCCCCTCCAGCCGAGAGGGGACACGCAGCTGCATCAAAGGGCCTGGCCTCCGGCAGCCCCGCTCCGCTCGCTCCACTCCGCTCCGCTTGGACTGAGATGAGAGAGGGGCACACTGAGGCGCCGGGCTGCCAGGGATCTTATCCGTATCGTGTGAATGAAAAGCTGGGCCCCGTCGCCACGCCACGGATGCTACAGTACGCTGGGCTGGGCTGGGCCGGGCCGGGCCTGTGTTGCAGCACTGTGCATTCAGCTCTGCTTGGTCCTGGCCAGCAGGCTGGCTGGAGTGTGCTGTGCCTGTGCTCCCCCTTCCCATCCCCTCCCTCCCCCATCCCCTCCCCCCCTCCCCAGACCTGACGTCAGGCGTTGTTCTCGAAAAGGAATCTTTCCGGACGCATGGGGGACGCTGAAGCAGCACGTGAGCCAACACAACCTCCCCACCCCCACCCTCACAACAACACCACCAGTTCCTACAGACGGACGCAAGAGACGAGCCTCACGTTTTTCGTTTTCACTGCTCGCCCAGCTATGACCCTTTCCCTCTCCACACTAATACCATTGTTGTCTCCGCTGTTGTTCGCTAATGGTCTCATCAATTGTCTTTTTTTCCACGACTATTTCTTGTTTAATAGCTGCTATAGACCGAGTTAAATGAGGGGGAAAATCCGAGCGTGTACAGTATATCATTGTTTTTCAGGTTAAAACACTTGTGGCTTCTGGTAATGGCTATGGAGAGCATGTTAATTTGTACAGGGTGAGGCCTTAGCTTCAGTTCACATGAGCTGGCAGACATGTTCCCGGTCACATGTACAAACTGTGGTCTACTGTGCTGGCGAGTGTTCCCCACAGTTTATTTGGTTAACAAATGAGAAGGACAAACAATGTCCCGCCAAGGCAATCCAGTTGCTCAAAGGCTTAAGACAAATAGACATTTTTAACTGATAAGAATTGTTCAGGGAACCTGCCACTAATGAGGATATGAACAGTAAAAAAGTACATACTGTTCTGTTACATACAGAAAAAGTACATACTTTTTTCATTTCTTTAGATTTACACAGTAGGCGAGCTTACCGACAAATGATTCATGCTGAGCGTAAAGTAAGTAAGCTCTCTGTTCACTGGTGGTTTCCTCACAGCTGTAAATCACACACATAATTGCTCTATTTGCCATAATTGAATTGCCATAATTGTTGACTGCAACAGGTAATAAGTTAGCTCAGCAGAGATATAAAAACTCAGGATATCTGACGCAAGCCTCCTGCAGTTCTAGCAGTGATGTAAGAAATGGATTGTGGATATTGAAGGAGTACATTAAGATGAGTGGAGAACAGAGATGGAGAGAGAAAAGCATAAAAAGCATGACAAAAAGTTTTTTTAAATAATTAATAACGATTATTATGTATTGCAAATAATGTATGTATATAGTGTGATAACAATAACTACACAACTGGCTACGGCAAGCTGTTTCTATGTGTTGCATCCATTTATATGTGTTTGTGAGTGTGCATGTGTATCCACTGGTAGGCATTTGTGCATGTGTGTGTATGCATGCACTTATGCATGTGTATATGCATGCATGTGCATTTGTGTGTATGTTCCTGGGTGTGTGTGTATGTTCGTGTGTGTGTGTGTTTGTGTGTGCACGTGTGTGTTTGCGATAGCCAGAAGAGGGCACTGCCGTACTAAATTCAGTGCCAGCTCAGGTCAGCGTGGACCTTTCGCCTGCCACAGCCTCTGTTTGCATTAAGATTTGTGTCCACTGCGAATGGGACCCAAGGGGATGGCTGGAGGCCCAGCGAGCCTCTGGCTCCGAGGGCTGAGGTGGGTGGGGGGAGGTGGGACAAGGAACACTCACGGTGCGAGGGTGTGCGGTCCGCGGCTCCTCAGGCCAGTTGGTCCTCATGGTCTTCCTCATGTCGTTCTGGAACTTGTACACAGCCGGGTCTTTGTTGATTCTGGGGTTCTCCTTTGTTTGCTTTCTCTGAGAGGGGGCCTTGGTTCCAGAGACTTCCCCTGGTTTGCACACAAAACACACAAAGTCTCACGTTACTGCAAATCACTAGAAAACAACGCGTACATTTGCTATGCTATATAGGTCGCTGCAATTTGCCCAAAGTTCAGCTACTGATTTGCAGAGGTAAAATGGCAGGCTAACAGTGGGAGCCATTTGGCTGATATAGCAAGAGCAGCATCAGGGCTTTGGCAGACCATCACAGACTAGCGTAGACAAGCTAATGGCTGGTCCTTAATCACAGTTACTGACTGAAACAGAACAGCCAGTAAAACGATAGCTAGCTTTTATCTCTGGCAAACACTTTAAGGTAAATGCAGGAGATCTTCTGACAGCCGATTAAATTGGCTGGCTTTGAAACACGAGCGAATGTCAAGGTAATCATAGCTATTTTTATTTGCCTTTAAGAAGCTCAGGCTTTTTTAATCACTTGAAAGATATACAGTTCCTTGTGTAGCTAGTGAAGCACAATGACAGTTAATTTCTTTCTATAATGGTTGTCATTAGATAAAATCAGATAATTTATGTGTTGTGTGACACAATGACAAATGATAAAAACATTGTTGTGATGCAGAACACCTTCCCTTCCAATGACGACTACTACTACTACTACTACTACTACTACTACTACTACTACTACTACTACTACTACTACTACTACTACTACTACTACTACTACTACTACTACTACTACTACTACTACTACTACTACTACTACTACTACTACTACTACTACTACTACTACTACGTGTAGCATAGTGGTTAGGGCCTTGGTCTTATGATCTGAAGGTTGCTGGTTCAAATCACACCCTACCCATGGTTGAGATGCCCTTGAGCAAGGTATCTAACCCCACACTGCTCCAGGGACTGTAACTGAAACCCTGTAAATATCTGTAAGTTGCTCTCAATAAGAGCGTCAGCTAAGTGTAATGGACTAAGCTCCACAGGTCCTCTGACCATGAATGTGCTGGTCACTTGTCATCTCCCCAGGTCAAAGAAATTGCCATTTCCACACATGGATGTTGTCAAAATATAGTTAAGTCTTAACCAACATTTTTGCCCTCAAATGAGTACTGGGCATAAAAGTAAGTGAAGTGTAACCATGGCTTAGCATTTAATCAGTACTGCACCGTTAAATTACACTACAGCAAAAGTACAGTTTTGTACAGGCCAGAATTGACATAAACATGGCCTGGGCTGAGCCTTTTTGAACTAAGGAGGACATTTACAGAAGATCAACTCCTATGGATGGTGTTCTAAGCTTTTGTTTTGGAAACACTGAATCATTAGATGCTGAATGGGTGCGCTGAACCAGGTATGTAAATAGTGCATGGGGCGGTTGGAATTCTCCTCAAAAAGACTAATGGGGATTGAAATGGAAAAGCACAAAACTAATGAATCCCTAAAATTTGTCAAAATATGTTGCTGTGGTGACTACACCAATACTATCAGTTGTTCCAGTTGTACACTTTCGGTTGTAGACTTCTCTTTACTATAAACCAAACAAAACTGAGCTACACTGCTGCATTGCTTTTATCTATTTAGGAATATTGTGTGAATGAACCGACATTTTCACACAAACCATGGTCGGCAACATAGAACATGTGGCTGTATTTTACAGTAAAACGTTCATTTGCTTTGAGTATACGTGTTTGTTGCATGTTCCTATGGCTTTTCCCCAAGAGGCTGGGGATTATCCAAGCGGACCTGTTGACCACATCTCCATGTGCATCAGATGTGTGCCATCACTCCCGGCAAACGGGGAAAAAAAATAATAAAAAAAACATTCCGACACAAACACCGTCATTTACTCTCCTTTAATCAAGGCACCACTTCACATAATAATGGCATGCCCCAAACGTCCCTCTTTCTGTCCCCCCCCCCCCACCATTCATCCAGGGCCACAGAAAAGCAGTAATAGAGCATCCCTCTGGGGGCACCGCTGGTGTGTGTCACTCTTTGTACTGCCACTTCAATGAGTAGGTCACTGATCCTCAGGGAGAGGCCTGGTCTACTCCCCTGCTGGGCTGGGGCAGTTAACGGTGGGTCTGGGCTGTGATCTCATCAGTGTCTGTTCCGTCTGAAGCGAGTGAGCGAACGGGCGGTTGGTTGGTTGGGCGGATGGTTGGGGCGTGCGAGCGAGCGAACAGTGCACCAGAGGGGCGAGAGAAGAAAGTGTTGAAAAGCACTCCCCCCTCGGGCCACGTGCCCAGAACAGACACGCACATGAACTCACCGGCCCCGATGGGGGCAGCTGCTCTCGCGAAAGATCTGAAGAGGGATGACTAGCCTGTACGCATTGTCCGGCCACGGATCCTCCGCTATCCAGTTTCACGCCCAATATCTGTGCGAGGAAGGCCCTAAGAATAGTGTCGGCCCCAGCGTGCATCTCTTTTCTAATAGTTTGCCTCATTTCAGGCATTGTTGGCAGCCAGACGGACATGCTGCACTATGATCCAGACACCTGCCATGACGCACTCCCCCAGCCATCCCTTCCCCTCTGCCATAATGGCCCTGGGCCCGCTCCAACAACACCTCCTTGTCCAAGTCCCTCGGCCCCTCTCCCTTTTCCGAGGGCTGCCGGGGTCATCGTGGCCCCTGCTTGGTGCTCATCCACAAGGATCCTCGGGGAGCCCAGCACGCTGCTGTACAGCCCAGGGTGAGATAATCTACTGACAGAAGCCTTCATTTAGGCCAAGGTTCAAGAAGTGATTTATCAAACCAGTGTGTCTCGGGGACAGGATGACACGAACAATTTGTTACGTCCACCTACTCACTAAACGTGTGAGGACAAAATGAAATGTGTATATTGAAAAAGTAGTTCGGTCTCGTGCTGCTGTCATGAGTGAATATATAGAAATGGTCCTCTTCTCTGTTTAAATATTAAGTTAAGAGTTAACAGGTCCCACAGGACTACAGAAAATCCTTTCAATCGTGAAGATACTCCATCTTTGCTTTCAGTAGCTCTGGGATGGAAAAAAAACTACAGCGTAGTATAATGAGGACATTTTAGCATCTGCATTGCCAAAAAGCATTTAAACGACTATTTTGGGTTAATGAATGTTTCGGTTAACTGGTCGGCGTTTATAAACATATATGTACATAAAGTGGAATTATGGCCACCACTGGCCCATGTTGCTCTGTGAAAGAGAGTTTGGTTTGCCCAGGCCCTGGGGTGATGACATTACCCCCCCCACCCCCTCCCCCCCTGGGTCCATCATCATGCTCAAATGGAAAACCAACAAGACGACATTGGCATTGATTGAAATGTGTCCACAGTTTACCCTTATGGTTAAACATCTACTAAATAAATAGCAGGCACAACCCCTCCTAGTTCCACATACAGAAATAACAAGTAATGAGATGGGACTTTTTTTGTACCATGCAGCAGAAAAAGCCAGCAAAGAGGTCATAAGTTGTATGAAAAAGCACAAGTAATAAAAAACACAGACAGCAGACAGCGGAGTCCCTACTAGCTAGGACACGGTTATTTCACAGTTATATAAGAGCGGACCTTATTTCGCGATCGTTACAGCTCAAAACGTCCATGGTGCCACAGCGGTACAACATAACAGTACATGAAGTAATTTAATTTCCTTTCGCTGTTGAAATGAAACAGTCATCACCCCCAAGGCCACATGCTGGAGAGTTGGACATGTTTTAGGGTATCTGCGTGAAACCGTTTCATCTCCTCAGGCCTGACAATCACAGCATGTTTTGGGAGTGCGTGCCCGGCGCTGAGAAACACCTTAGCTTAATGATGCTGGGTTGCGGGCGGCCAGGAACAAATTTACTATGGCTGGTATCTACATTTCATAGGAAACGGCTGCCAACTTGAACATACCGCGCACGGTTAACATATTGGCAGATAAAGGCCTTTTGACAAATTATTACCAAAGGCTTTTAGTTTAATTTGGCCCAGGTCTGTCTATGAAAAGGCTGACAGAACACCTCCGTTGATCGATACTTCTTGACACTGTGCAGATGTGTGATGTACAACAACTTCACACTAGAAAACCCAAGCCAGTGTACTTAAAAGATACGGGACTAAACTGAACTAAAATACGCCACTGTTATCCACCATTATGGCATGGCCTTTACTGTTTTGTTGATGTTTTGAGTGTACAGGGCCCTGAGTAAAACTCTATCCCTGATGGTAGGAGTCTTTATTGTCACTATACAAAGTATAGTGAGATGTCGTTTGGAGCAGCCAACAGATGCACAAGAAGACAGTATATAAGAATAAGGATTGAAATAGATAAAATGAAGATGGTGAATGAAGATGTGAGGACTTGAAGGTTCAGAGCAATGCCTGTGCTGTGTGAGTTATGGACTCGCATGGAACCAAGTCAGATTCTACTTGCTGACAAAGCTTTTCCAGCCCATGGAATCATGGGAGGTAAAGTATCTGGCTGGAGATCGTTTCTCCATTAAAAGTTCCATGCCAGGACATCTCCCTTGGCTTTGGCCTATCTGTAATTACAAATGCAAAGACAGGGTAGTAGCGCTGTGTAGCCATAAATCATTCTCTCTAGGGAGAGCAACCTGATGACTAAGCTCGCACTGTGTGCAGCGAACCTGTGCAGGCAGGCGCTTTTGTGTGTGTGCATGTGTGTGTACGTGTGTGCGCGCGCTCGTGTGCATGTGTATGTGCATGTGTGTGTGTATGCATGCGTGATTCTGTGTGTGTGTGTTCTTGAATGCATACCTGTGTATGCGGTTTTGGGTTTTAATATTGCGATTCAGTAGTGCAATTGTGCAATAACATTATTACACCGAATATAATGAATATAATTAAGCCATTACACTGGAAATTAAAACACAGAAGTATTTGTACGCCACCACACTCCAATGTTGCAGCTAAATGAGCAGAATTAAGGCTAAGTGGGTCAGGTCTTGAGGAAAAAAAAAAGTCATCTTGCCTCCACATCTCGCCTGATACAGAGAAAACAGAGGGTTTGTTTTCAGAAGGACGACTGCAGGCTACAGCCAAACGCTGTCAGCTTTCCATTTTCACTTTGTCAAGCAGTGTTGATCTGTTCCTGGCACCATAGAAACAGGGCCCTACCTGCCTGCCGAGAGTAGCATGAAATCTGGCATTAAAAAATGGGATTGCGCAGTGCCTCCAGGATGCTCTCAAAACATGCAATACATACAGAATGTTGCTATTTTGGACAGCGGTTGCCATATACAGAAATGCTTTTGGTTCGAATAACATAACACGAGAGAGATATGTTCAGGGCTATTTTCTCATTGGGAGCTTTTTGAGAGCCAAACAAAACGGACTCTGTCAAAGTGCTGTTATAAGACTATGCATCTCAATGCCAAACCACTTCAAATCGGCAAGTGCGGAGAAGCAAAAGATAATTGGTTGAGTTTTGTCTTGTAGTGCACTGAAGTGTTACTGTGGTTTTGTGCCTCTAGTCTAACTGCATAGCAGCTTCCTTGCATGTGACCTCAACCCTAGACTTGTGCAAGACCCATCTGTCATAGCCAAAAGAAATCTGCCACTCACAGACATGACTTGTCATTCTCTGACAAATACATCCCAGATTGCAATGGGTTTATTTATGTTGTGCTGCAAAATACACTATACTGTATGTGCTCAGCATGGCCTTGGGACTACTCCACATGTTGTAACTATCTGTTCCTACACTGTTCAAACAAAAGAAGAAAAAGATGTGTATACAGTATGCCCCAGTTCCTCCTGTGTTTACTCTTCCAACTCCTGTCCTTGTCTTTTACTGTAGTTCTCTCTCTTGTCTCTGTCTCTGTCTCTCTCTCTCTCTCTCTCTCTCTCTCTCTCTCTCTCTCTCTGTGTCTCTGTATGTCTCTGTCTCTCTCTATCTCTGTCTGTCTGTTTCTCTCTCTCTCTGTCTTTCTAAGAAATGTCCAACAGGCACATGTAGTCATCAGTTTGTGGTGGAGTGAGAGGGCTGCGTATGGTATGCTTGTCTGGAGCTGCCTTATCCAACGTGCAGTTTGTCTCTCTCCTCCTGCCTCCTTCACCACCCACCCCCTCCCCTGCCCTCCCCTCCCCAACATGCATGGGGGCATGTGGGGGGGGGGGTTGGATGCCCTGGTGTGGTGCCTCATCCAGCCTTTCTCCCACCTTTGTGTGAGTAATGCCTGACACCCACCATCGACACCAACCCCCCCACCACAACCTAACCCTCCACAAGCACCCCCACCACCGCTACCCCCCCCGCCCCCCCCCCACACACACACACCCACCCCCCACCTCCACCACCAACCCAACCCTCCACACACCACCTACCCCCCACCCTGACACCCACCGTCGACACCAATCCCCCCACCCCCAACCTAACCCTCCACAAGCCCCCCCCCAACATACACACCCACCCCCTCCCCTGCCCTCCCCTCCCCAACATGCATGTGGGGGGGGGGGGGGTCCACACACACCCTAACCACGCCCCACCCACCCCCAACCCAACCCTCCACAACACCCCCACCCCTACACACACACACACACACCAACCCTCCCCACTGATGTCCGCGGGGCATCGGTCGGCACCCGCCGCCCATGTGGAGCCTCGGAGGGGGTCGCAGGTCCTGACACGCCGCCACCACCAAAGGCCTTCCCTCACTCTAATTAGGCACCTGTAGGGGTGTCGGAGGGGTTGGAGGGAGGGAGGGGCGGAGAGGAGAGGAGGGTAGAGGAGAGGAGAGGAGAGGAGGGAGGAGGCAAGAGCAAGCCCAAGCAAGCACATCTCCCCGTAGGCCTTCAAGGGCAATCACAGTATACCTGACACACCGAAACAGAGAGACTGAAAGAAAAGGAGCGCGCGCCAAGAGATGGGGTAGAAAGAAGTGGATGAGCAGAGGCAGAAAACCGAGCAGTGATTCAGAAGATGACAAAAAAGGATGAAAAAAGAGAAGAGTGAAAGAATAAAAAGAACATGACAGAAAATGAGTTTGAAAAGAGGCATGTAAAAAAACCCTCACACGAACCAACGTCCAAAACTTAGATCATATAAACAGACTCCAATAACAAAGAGCTTGACAGGACAACGAAGGGTTACCAAGGAGGTTCCCTCAAGATCAGCTTTGCAGCATTAATGTCATAAGTGAGAGCCGACAAAAGGTTCACAGCCTAGAGCGGTCGAGACATGTGCAATGTGCAGTCAAGTAGACAAGGACAAAAGTTCACCGGCTCATGGCTTTATGCAAGCCAAACTGACAGCGAGATCTCCTTCACACATCAACAACAACAACACTGGCATCATCCACAACAGTATTACTCATGGCTGTGGTTAATTTGAGTAGAGCTCCCATTGTCATCCCAAAACACCACGCTGTCAAAGACCTGTCATGGAAGCTATGCTACAAAAAATAGCCACGGGTCACCTTTTACAAAACCTGGCAGTCCCTGGCAGTGAACAGCAAAACCAAGAATCCCTCATCTGTTGGCATTTACCTTTTTCAAGAAAAAAGGGAAAGCAGTATTGGAGTACTTCCATGTGGGCGTTTTATTATTTATTTAGTCGTGGCTGTAGCATCGTGACGTGCCAACAGCAACGGCTATCGATTGCTCAACGAGACCCCATGTGCTGCTTGTGCCACTGGGTGAGGAGCCAAGCCTGCTGCTGCCCCCCCTCCCCTTCCGCCACCCCCTAGCCAACCCACCTTCCCTGGGGAGCTTATGTTGGAGATGTATCTTATCTCCGCAACACTCCCTCCCCCCAGCACAGTCGACAGAGCTCCTGGCCCTGATACAGATGGCATGGCAGCGGGGTGTAGCCTGCTAAACCCGCCCCTCGTACTTCATTTCCTTTTGTACAGAGGGTCTGGACCAGAGGCCGTTGAAGTTCATGTAAGAGGACCGAGCAACTCCTAGCCAATCAGCAAACAGAGGGTGTGTTCATGAGCCATGACGTTGACTTTGTGTGCTACATTTGAATTGTAGTGCGTAGGTAGGATAATTGCATACGTGATGACCAGACGTTAGCGATTGGGTAAAGGCAGAGGCACTTGTTTTAAACTTTAGCAGAGTCCACACCTCAAAGAAATCGTTTATGACGGTGTCTGGTCCAGACGTTCTGTACAAAATGAAATTAAGTATGAGGGACTGGTTTACCACCATGTCCCCACCACCCCCTAGCCAACCCACCTTCCCTGGGGAGCTTATGTTGGAGACGTATCTTATCTCCACAACACATTACACTTAGATGACGCTCTTATCCAGAGTGACTTACAGTTATTTTACAAGGTACTTTGTTACAGTCCCTGGGGCAGTGTGGGGTTAGATGCCTTGCTCAAGGGCATTTCAGCCATGGATAGGATGGGATTCAAACCTGTCATTCTCTGAGCCCAAGACAAACTCCCTAACCACTAGACCACAACACTCCCTCCCCCAGCATAGCCGACAGAGCTCCTGGCCCTGATACAGATGCCATGGGAGAGGAGGGGCACTCTTCACCTTTGCGCTGTTGTGACATTGCATTATTGCGTCATGTAAGAGCCCGCATCAACAGGACATTGTGTCACTGCGTCATTGCGTTATTGTGTTCTTCTGCTCCAGCACCACTGGACTGCAAGAAATGTTGTCTTGTGTTTTGTCTTGTTGTCTTGCCAAACTGTGAAGCGCTTTGAGCTGCATCTTGTATGAATTGGGCTATACAAGTAAAGAATATTATTATTATTATTAGTATTATTAGTATTATTATTATTATTATTATTATTATTACTACTCCTACTATTATTATTCACTGCCTGCCTGCCTGCTTGTATGCTCAGGCTGCACATGCTCACTGCAGGGAGCCAGCTACAGGTGGAGAAAGCGAGGAGGAGATACTCCCCAGTGATTCCTGCTGCAGAGCGTGAGCGTGTTTCAACAGACCCCCCTGAACAGAGCCCTGAGTGACAGGGGGAGGTCAGCACAGAGACAAGAGCTGCAATGTACTGATAGGAGAGGAAAGCAACCGTGACTTGGATTTGTATTGGAACACGGCCCACAGGAGGGAAAAAGAAAATAAATAATAAGAACTGACATGCTAACGATGGACTAATTGCGAAAACAAAGTCGAGGATGGTTTCCACGCTAAAAATAAAACCATGTGGCAAGAACACAAAAACATTATCCACTGAACAAAGAAAAAAGTTCACCGAAATGGCCACAGACAGCTCGAATGACCGGAGATGAACAAAAGTCGTATGCGAGTCACATAGAGGGTCTCATCCAAGGACCTGATCATTACGCCTCCCTCCGATGCCCCAGAATACCATCATTCATGCCAGCACACACAACACCCCCTCTGCATGACTGAGCCATGTTCTGGCATTCTAGCAAACACTAATGCCAAACATTAGCTCAGCTGATTGTGTACGATTGTGTGAAGGGAACATGCCACCCTGTGTCTGCTTTGAACCAGACTGCCATCGAAAGCATAACAAGAGGGATTTCAACAATGGCCCACTTTAAGAAGTTTTCTCTAATATTTTCACTATTTTAATGTCAGAATAATTAAGGTTGAATAAAAGCTACCAACAGAAAGGACTGGCCATCTGCATTCAATAGGTTGTTTATGTCACTTGACGGTCACAGTCTTTCGAATGCATGAAGGATCTATTCATGGCTGCTGGTGTTGACCATGTTCTGGCTGAACAGAAGCAGGTCACTAATGCAGAATATGTTGTTTTTTAAAAGGCAATAAAGACGAGGCATCCAAATGCACTAAATCTGTTTCCAAGTTTAAAGTTGTTCTGCATTTTTATTTGAGCATCATAAACAGAATGACACAGTTGGAATGGGAGCAGTAGTTACAGAACAGCTGATGTTAATAAACTTGAGGTACCTAAGGGGGGCTAATGTCAATAAGTCAAATACTGATAAGCCTGCCAGCTAGAGAGAGCAACAGTCTTCCGGTCACCTACGTGGCCATATGACACACTCAGCATGCAGTGATGTTTACCTAACCTGGTGAGTTTGGGAAGGCATTCACTCCCCACTCAGTTTACATTTGGATTTGAAAGAGCAAGAAATATTTAGATATTATTGGTTTACCCCAAAATATTTATAGCCTAAATAATCTGTCTGAAAAGCTGGTCATATGAAGCCTAAGTCTCCAGATTAATTTCCAATCATCACAAATACTGCACTGTCTATTTACTCTTGTACAGTCCAATTCAGCATGTTTATAGTAAAAAAAAAACATATAAAAAAGAGTACATCTTACTTACAATAGATTCAATTAACTATGTAAAACCCAAAACAAAACGATCCTGTTAGTTCACAGAAAGGATACATGGCGTGGGTTATAGTGTTCCCTTCATTATTGTGACAGGATGTCAGCTCAGGAATGGAGCACGTCTGACCACTGAAACTTTTTACTAATATTCAAAAATATCCTGCTACGGTCAATATAGGAACAATACACATTTTTCGGTCTATGCGTTTATCTGTACATTGCTGATGACAACTTACCACTGTGTTCTCGGATCTCGAAACTGACAGTAGGTTCAACGTCCACTTTATGCACACATTGTCCCATTCCCTTTATGAGCTGATCCAGGGGCATATCGGAATCCGGAGTCGGGTAACACCTCAAACCGTTGGAGCATCTTGGCGTGTACACGCCGCAGGATTCTCCCAGTTGCCGGGCGCATACCGGACAGCAGCCACAGCCGGGCTCTCGCACAATCTCTGTACAAGTGGTCGTGAGCTTTGGGCATGACGCCTGCCTTTCCGCGGTGCAGCTCGTGCAGCGAAATATCACCTCTCCCAATAACGTGCATGGTATTACGAATGATGCTAGCAACAAACGGCAATTAAAATACGACACCATTGTGTCTTTCTGAAGTTGGATATTGCGTTTAAGTCACCAACTTCAGGTTGAAAAGTGGGACTGTCTGCGACCAGGTAAGGTCCGACTGAGATCTCTGCAGGGTCCTATTAACTGTCAAGTTCCTCTGACATCACGTCAAAAGGCTGCCAAAATTCTGGCACACCAAAACTGTTTGTAAGCTGCTGTCTATTCTAACTCCACGTTTATTGTAGCCTGCTCACCACAGTTATAATGTAAACTAGTTTGGCAAAGTCCTGCCCTTTTCGCTGTGAATAGTTTTGATTTATATATAATTTATATATAGCCTATACATACACAGACACATTCACAATACCACAATGAATAATTGCTTTCTTGCTTTTCTTGTTTTCTTTTCTGCCTCTCCCATGGCAACATTATTTTCAAATATCCCCAAGGCACAGTACTTTGTTGCAGAAAAACACATTTTGATTACACCCTACTACACCAAAAAACACAGCTGTTAGCACATCATAAATAATTATGCTTAATGCATACACACCAAGATAATTTCTGCCCTAAGCCAAAAAGCATTAACTACATATTCTGTCAAAAAAGACTTTTTAAATGTCTTATGACTAAATGCCTTGCTTTTTGCTATTAAGAAACTCATGTAGTTACTGCCCTTTGCCTTTGTAGGGCAGATTTAATTGCCTGTGCAAACTTACAGAATGTTCATATCCTTTAAGGTCAACAGTTAAGAAAAACAGAACTTGCCCTGGGAATATAATGTGGCCTGCGATTTTTGACATGACCACTCTCCTTTCCTGTCATGTCCATTGGCACTTAATTAAATCTGCACTTTTGGGCCAAATCGGGCCTCTGCGCTGTATGTGGCCTATTGATTACAGACTGAGGTGTCGTGCGTACACATGGAACAAACATCTGCTAACCCATATAATGTGGCTGTCTCTCACGGCTGCCTTCGAGACTAACCGTTGTTGATTTAAGAGTACATAAATAGCCGCTCGCTGTGAAACTCTAGCCTGCAGTGCCAGGCGGGCAGATATAAATGAGGATTATTTTGTTTTGTGGGTGCTTTCTGATTTTATGGCATTTATGTATATATGGGCAGCAGGCTGCCCCGCTGCAGTGGCTGTGCAGGGGGGAGAGAGGAGCTTGAAAAGCCTGTTGTGAGCTAGGAGTTCAGCACAAGCTGGCCTGTTTAGATAGAACCTCATGTCATTTATAAAAAGCAACAGCATGCGAGTGGCCCTGCCATGTTATAAATGCGGCTCATAGACAGGGTTTGAATACAGAGGTCGAGGTGTTTGTTAGTCGAGAGAATCCCTGAAATGCTACATTCATAAGACACGCCTCCACAAGGTCACTGCATCTGTCAGTTTGAAACCCATGTTCCGTGAAATGTATAAATCAATATTTAAAGTTTTGGTCTTATCATGGGTACTGGGTATGTCATCGGGGACAACTCTACATCTCATCAGTTGTCGGTGAGTTATGCTGGCTCCTATAAGTAGCCTAACAGAAGAATAAAACCATAGAATCAACAAAAGACTAAATTAAGTGGGGAAAAGTGAAAAATAATAATAATAATAATAATAATAAAGAAACAGAGGGAGTGAGAAACAGAGGGAGTGAGATATAAAGCCATTGTGCTTATTTTTGGAAACATATGTGGCATACACTCCTGAAGATGTTACCATGCCCCGTTTTGTTCACTTGTGATGTCTGTAACTAAATAGCCTTGTATTCATCTTGTATCATTGGACAGTTATTGATGATATCCAATGATAGAGATGAAACCACCACTCCTACAGAGAGGGTGGGAGCTTTCCTGTTAAGCTCCATAGCAAAAAGTTATTTCTATCACTTTGACAAACATATTTACCTGTTTGTTGGTTTTTGTAAATCAACAGAATGTTTATTTTCACTAACTGTTTATTTTTCACATAATGGTGTGGTAGATATAGGCAGCGCCTGTGAGGGGCGAGCTAAATATAATTAATTATGCGAAGTGTCAGAATCATTTTTCCTGGTTAGCGTTGAACTGTACATGCCATAATTAGAGTTCATACTCAACAGACACCTGTGTGACCTAAGACTGGACACTGTGCTGGGGGAGTCATAGATAGAGAAGGCAAACATACTCTTTTCC
This sequence comes from Coilia nasus, assembly GCA_027475355.1. Lineage (NCBI taxonomy): Eukaryota > Metazoa > Chordata > Actinopteri > Clupeiformes > Engraulidae > Coilia > Coilia nasus. The sequence continues at coordinate 7,732,502 of CM050213.1, forward strand.
TGAGTTGACAAACATCCCGTTTTTGACCCCCGGGTGCATGATGGGGTTTCCTTGCAGCAGCAGCAGCAGCAGTACTTGTGCCATTGGGCAGGAATCTGAAGTTCGGTCTCCTCCGGACTTGCCTGTGAGGTAATGTCTGACAGGTTCAAGTTGGTCCCTCTCAGTACAATTCCTGACCTGGGCCACAATTTATTGCAGCCCAGCGAGCGTACAGATTTGCATGTCAATTCCTGGTTTGGCTGCTCGACGCCTGCTGTGGGCTGAGAATAGGAGAGGCTTTTGTACTGTAATGGAGATCTACTGCTCCTGACAGCTAATGCAAAGGAACGGACTCACTCGGAGTGTCTTCCTGTGTGCTGGGCGAGAACCAGGTGCGTGGCCCTGACCCAGGCTAGGACAGGATATGAGTGTCTGCCCTCGCTCTGTGCTTTTTGGTGGTTTTGTTATTGCAAGCCTTCCCTCCACGTCAGTGTAATCCAATTGGATTTGACAAGACACAGTGCACACAGCCGAGGTCGGTGACAACTCTGTCTGCTTGGATAAACTCACGTTCCCTGTCGGTAATTTGCGTTCATGCTACCAGTAGCAGCTTTTGGAGCATGTTATCTGCTCGCAGAATAACTTCACTGTGCTGCAAAAAAAACGTGGCTGATTTGTTTATTAGCATTCATTAGCATTGAACACACTGCCCATTTACACTCGGTTCGGTGTGTCACCCCGTGTTTCGATACTGTGTGAAATAAATGAGGTTGAACAGCATGTGTACAGTATGAGCAAACTCAGAACCTCTAATTGACCCCCCCTGAAATCCAACCCAGATTGTTTGACGTCACCGAGCTGTGACCACAGCCGTGCCTTTGAACTAGTCTCTGACCCAGAACGACATCCTCCGCCATGCCAAAATACACAGTCGCCTTATTGTTGCGCCGGTATAAATAATTCTGCTGAGTGAGGAGAACTGCCTGGACATCCTCCGTGCGGAGCCCTTTGGAGAGCGCTATCACAGACCATACATTGTTACCGTGGCTCCACGGAAACCCCTGTGGAACCGGCACATCCAGAGGCCCATGCATTGTCTGCCACTGCCACCTGGAGGCTTCAACTTTGGAGGCAGGGGCCTACCTCTCTCTCTCTCTCTTTCTCACTCTCTCTCTTTCCCTCTCTCTCTCTCTATCCCTTTCTCTTGCTCTCTCTCTCCCTTTCCCCCTCTCTCTCTCTTTCTTCCTCTCTGTCTCTCCCTCTCTCACTCTATCTATCGCTTCTCTCTCTCTCTCTCTCTCTCTCTCACACACACACACACACACACACACACACACACACACACACACACACACACACACACACACTCTCCCAGGACTTTATAGTGCAGGGGTTGGGGGGGTTGGGGGGTTGAGGAATAGGATCTGGAGGAGCACCGCTGGGCACTGAAGCTGGATTTCTGTGTAGCTCCATCCTCTAATAGCTCTTATCTCAGCTCAGAACAGCTCAGACGTGACCTTGGAGCTCAAAATCTGAAGCAGAAGGCCAAAAGACCATTACAGGTGGATCACAAGCCTGTGTACCTGTGTTAGTTTCACAGCAAGGGCATTAACAAAGATCATAGGATTGTTACCCTCTTACAAAAAAAAGACAAAATATGTCTCAGATATGCTATAGGTGAAGTATTTGTTAAAACATAACACTGAAGTATAAAATACTACATGTTGTATTGTCTAACTTGAATATAACTAGTGTACAAGATATGATCATGGGTAGTGGAGTTGTTTTAGTTAATCTAATGACTAGTCAAATCTGCAGCCTTGGCGGCAAATCTGCTTCAAGTATTTGCAGATGGTACATATTTGATTCGAGCTGCCCCGCCAAGCCTGCTGTCAAGCATAGCATCTGCCTGGTCTGTTATGCATCTGCCTGTCTTTGGATTGCAGCCCTGGCATAGGTCACCCACTGTCCTCTCTCCCGCTCACTCTCTCTCTCTCTCTCTCTCTCTCTCTCTCTCTCTCTCTCTCTCTCTCTCTCTCTCTCTCTCTCTCTCTCTCTCTCTCTATGAGGTCCCAAGACTTCCACTCTCCTTGCCCTCAGAGGGGGAAGAAGATGACCTGAGGACTCTCTCATCTTTTCTGCTTAGAGCCCTCTCGGCCCTGTGTTTTTTTTTACCAGGCTACCATCCTGATGACTAGCCTGGTAAACCAGCCCCTTGTACCTTATTTCATTTCCTACAGAGGGTCTGGCTGTGCTGTATAGAGAAATGTTTTCTTACTGTTGGTGTAGACTCTGCTGAGGTTTAAAACGATTGGATCTGCCTTTACCCAAATGTTAACTGGATCTGGTCATGACTTTAAGCCTGCCTACACACTACAATTCAAATGTGGCACACAAAGTTGATGTCATTGTTTACAAACACTCTGTCTGTTCGCTGATTCGTTAGGCAAAAATCTGCCTGAGACAACCATGTCAATGGAACAACAGCCAGACCCTCTGCACAAAATGAAATGAAGTATGAGGGGCTGGTTTGCCAGGCTATCAGAAGACTACCAGAGAAAGCATCTTTGCGGCATGCCTGCCTTGTGTGTTGACTAAGCACAGAGTCGCCCATAGCTAGAGGCGTTTGTAGTCACAGCCTCCTCATTGAAATGCAGGTGTCTGAACCACCCTGGGTAGTCACAGTGACTCGCATTTCTTCAGTGTTCTCCTCTGTTATTTGGGGAGCGTTTTTTTGGCAGTTTGCCTCTCTTACTGTCTGTCGGAGACATGCTTACCATTTTGAACACAAGACACCTTGTTCAAACATCACGTTCTCTGTCACAAAGGACGTAATGTGAATGCAGTCAACCTATATGTTTGTTCTGGGGCTACCAGGATTATGCCTGCATCTCAGGAAGATGGAAATGTTTTTATATAGCTGCTGCTGAAAATGTCCTCAGTCGCAAATGGATTATGATTGTATTATGTGTATGTTGCTTAGCAACTCGAGATGGAGATACATCTGGCTGAATCACCAAAACATTCGATTTTGCACTTAACACGAAAAAGACTGAATGGTGGTAAAAGGTATTTTCACACGATACAGAAAAGTCAATCTTTCAAGCGGTCCCCTAGACAAGGCACATTATGCGTAACACAATAGCAAAATAACCTTATTTCCACTGCTCATTCTTCATTGTAACTCGGTAAAAAAACAGAGCAGAGTAATTGAAGAGTTTGTTCAAGCTAACACCCAGCACCAAAATTGTAGAGGGGGAATGAAAGGATTGGACAACGTTTTTCAGGTTCCACTTTAATTGCTGCCCAAATTAAAACAACACTTCGTTTTTTCAACCTTAAAAGAATGGTTCCAAAATCGTTTCAGTGGTTCATCTACTTGTAACTTGGGGAAAGGCACTTCTGAATTTGCTTTGCCACGCTTTATGGGTTATAACCACACTAAGTGTGTTTGGAGGAGTGGGCAGTCGCTCTATAAGAGACAATTCCACCTCCAACCTGTAGGGCGACCGAACAGGGGCGCTGCTAGAAATTGTGGGCCCCTTGAAAGAAAATTATTTTGGCCTCCCACCCCAACCATATCTTACTGCTCTGTGGGCCCCCTGAATCATCCTAACCTACCCCCCACCCCCTTAGCGTCGCCCCTGTGACCGAAGACGAAATCTACTTGGTGTTGCTTTACAACAAGAAACAATAAGGAGCCTCTTCAGTTTTGCATTCCAAAAGCAACACGAACTGTGGAAGGAGCAGAGACAGGTTGGGTGGGAGTCAGTTTTGTAAACGTGGAGAAAGACTCACCTGAGCAGAGCTGACTAGTCCTCAACATCCCCCACAACCATGACAACATCCCATTCCATTAACAGCTAGGCTCTATATCAATCTTCATTTGGCCCAAACACAATTTCCCAGACCAGTGCAAAAAAAGAGAGAGCGAGAGAAGAGGAGGAAGAGAAAGAAAAAGAGAGATGATATTTAGCTTTCAAGATAAAAGTTGATAGAAAGTGAATTCACAAAATGGTAAGAGCACAGGGGACAGCAAATGAAAAGCTACATCACACAGCACACATTAATATACTCATGAGGTGTGCTGGGTTGTACTTCAAAATTTGAGAAATTAAAGTAAAATTAGATTCTGGATCTGTTATTACGGACGGAGACCAACCATTCGGACCCATGATTCAAAGCAGAGACATAGAGTATATAGTCAGGCTAGCGCTGACTATTGCCTCGATCTGCTCAATTTCATTTACCTCCAGCAACTGTGTCAGGGAGCATGAACATAAGTTTTGGTTCGCTCTGTTTCTAAATATGGACTGAACAGATGGAGGGCTGAAAATTATGATTATGAACTCAAGCTTTCAAATTTGAAGATTTAAAGCCAGAACAAAAAGAATGCTTGAGGAAAGACGTTATTGGTGTACTCCTACAGGTTTTGGTAAAAGCTTAATGTAACAAGCAGTAGTGATTGTTTGAAGCAACCGATGATCAAACCAATGCCAATGCAGAGGTTTCAGATGCTCTGCACGAATTGAAACGGTGTAAAAGTGGCTGATGCATCAGGCTATAGAGTACAGGACTCACCAGAGAAAGCATAAACCTTAAGCAATTGCTTAAAGGGTAATAAAAACCTAAGGGTGACTCGTACATGTCACCCTGCTGTCTGACCCCATCCAGGAGGGAGGCAACTGCTAATATTCGCTGTTCCTTTTTATAGACTATACGTTGTTGACACACTGTTGGATAAGCTTCAAGTGTGTGAAAGCAATCTAAAAGAATGTTTTTGCAGGCCCCTGGGTCACAGGGGCACTTTAAGTAATCGCTAGGATAAATGGATGCAGTGGGAAAAAAGTCTTACCAGTAGTTGGATTACAATAATATTTGTACTTTTGTCCCCTGGGTAGAGAGAAAAAAAACAACAGCGAAGTGATGAAAAGTGCATTGTAATTTTTTTTTCCCAAAAACAGTACAGCTACGTACAGCTACGGCTTTGGTATCACGCCGTGGTCCCTGACAGTATTTG
>CM050213.1:7740000-7762500 GCA_027475355.1 Coilia nasus
ATCTAATTACTCACAATTATATGAGTGCATGGCCACAGTTGACATTAGACGATGCTGGAATTGAAATGTCACTGTCAAAGAGAACATTAGGACATCCTGCTGAGGGCCCATATTGTGAACAGCCATGAACCATGACATTAAAGAAACGCTACCCTTTCAGATTTATGTTCTGTAAGCTATTGAGGACAAACTCAAACAAAGGTCTGCCTGGCGAAGGCCTGCGTGTGTGGAATGAACTGGGGTACATTTTCCATCAACAGCTAATTTTCCCAAAAGATGATTAATATTTATTTCGTGTCTTTAAGGAGGAACACACAGAATGCCCTCACAGGGAACGATAATTTACAGTTTATTCTCCACTTTTTTTTTTACTTTGTATGACTTGAGTGTTCAGGCAAATGACCCTGGACTCACTTCTAATGGTTCCTAATATATTATTTTGGAAAAGTGGGGAATTGGCACTCGTCTTAGGATTGCGCTCCAAACACATAAAAAAATGTGCGATGCCTTTGAAGAGAGCATTCCTCGCAGTTTATTATTCTGGAGTAAGATCATGCTCAAAGTGTTCCCCAGATAGCCATTACAGACATTGTAGAGAAAACTCAATGTAGCTGTTCAAGTGATCATAACTTTAAGACATGCCAATGAGCTACATAAAGCAATATGGTCGAGCCTGATTAAACTTCTAAAAAGGTAAACAAATGCTACCAAATCCCCTCTGATGGTTCCAAAGTCCTCATCACACATGTAAGTCGTGCTGGAACAAAGAGTTTGCGCACAGCGCCAAATGCATCTCCTCACATTGTTTGCGATGTCAGGTTCACTTTTGCTCTAACTCACAGAAGCATGTGGACACACACTAAACAGAGGCCTCTCTAAAAATGTGGTAACACTAGCTGATGGAGTGCAGTCATAACATTGTCTGGACAGCTTAGAAATCATTTAAACGCGCATCTTTATGCGCCTGCATTTTGGCCTCTTTGGTACGCATTTTTTTCTTTGATTGACAGAGATCCATGTTTTTTTTTCCCCCTAATCGCACCTCCGTCTGTGCTCCATGATTTGGCCAGAGTATTCTGCCAACTGCAGATTGCAATCAAGTCGCAACTCTAGACAGCAACCGTGACCTGTCTCATGCTTGTGAAAATAAACACTTTATTTTGATTACTGTTTATTGTTCTTCAATATGCTCAGTTGCAGAAATCTCCTGGGATGGTCAACTATCGTTCATCCTTGGCTGCACGTTGCCTCGTCATCTGTTTGGCAATTATCGGTATGTTATGACACATTGTTAGACAGGGGTCGAGAAATCACAACAATAAAACCCTTTTCTGTCAGACACAAACCTTCAAAAAGCACCCTAGGCAAATCAAATGTACTGGCTGCATTTACCCAACTCTTTTTTGAAGTTGTAGAAAAAAAATCAGTGTTAATTTAGAGTTCAGGCTGGTATTTTTGTCTGATTTCATTACAAATGATTTACTTCATATATATGTATGTATGTATGTATATACAGGCCCACCGATGTGGGGTGGGGGGGTGCAAACGGGTGTCTTGTCCCATGCCCAGGGAGGGGGGGGGGGGGGGGGGGGAGGCAGAACTGGTCCCTCCTTACATTATAGAATATGGAGGGGGGGGATTATCTTGCCCCAGCCCCAGCCAAGACTGTCAGCGGGCCTGTGTGTATATACAAAACTTCCAGCAACTATGTACTGTAGGTTAAACCAATCTAATCTGAACTTTCTGATGTCTGCAGAAAAAACATCTGATGTTGGTTTGAATCGCTTCATGCATGACTGTAGTTCAATCTGTTCAGTTGCTCTGAGCTTGTTTAACAAAAAAAAAAATAACGGTTAAGTCTTGTATTCTTTTTTCTCAGGGACTGTGGAAGCAAAGCACTTGGCATCATGTGACAAAACCCTGTTCCATATGTACACGCATCAGTACTGCATTTCCCACTTCAGCAACTTCATGGAGGAGATTGATTATCAGAGTAAATGTCCGTGGCCTGCCACGCGAAGGTAAGTGTGCGAAAGCTGGGAGGTTATGTGTGGTTTGTTAACCCTCCTTGTCTGCACTAACATTAATGATGGGGGACAGTGAAGCGTGGGAGGGGTGGGGGGGGGGGGGCAGACTACGACCTCACTGATGACATCCTCTGGGGGGTGATGAGTAAGGGCAGACGATGGGCTAAAAATAACGCAGCAGTGACATATTTACGACTCCTCATCCAAGATATACGATCTTTAGTCATGGGAAAATCACCAATTTCCGTTCTCTAGGGGTGCATTTTTTTTCCCCTTCTCTCCCCCCTCCCTCCGTACTCCTCGTATTTAACTGCAGGCTTTAATTACCAAGAACCACACCAAGAAACACACACACACACACACAGGAACACACACACACACACACACACAAACACATCACCAAAACACGACTGCGCTGTTTGCCCACTGAGCACGAGACATTGACGTCACATGTTGTTCGAAGCAAAGATGTTATGCTACTGGTCCCATTCGTTATACTTAGCAGTTGATGCTGTTCCTGTTTACGTACAGTATGTGGCCCGAACAGAGCAGGGCGGTTTTGGTGGTGGAGGTGACGGTGGGTTCTGATTATTGGATGTGTGTGCTGATGGTGTGCCGAGACACCCTTTAATTAACCCTTCTGATTTCCGGCAATACCCCACCCACCCAAGCACCCACCCTTACCCCACCCCACGCCACCCCCCTCATCGCTCTCCTCCTCCTCCACCCCCTACCCCCAGGCCCTACTTCATGCTGACGCGGTGCGTGGAGCAGGTGGCCAACCTCACCAGGTGCGTGGAGCCCTCCCTGAGGGACGAGGTCTTCCTGCGGCTGCACCAGGCCTACTTCTCCCTGTGCACCCGGGCGAAGATGAGTGACCCGGGGCTGCCCGTGCTGCTGCTGCTCATCCTGCCCTGCATCGTCACCACCTTCCTGCTGCCTCTCGTCTGCACGCACATCGCCACCAACCAGTGAACCAACCTGGAGCTCCCACACACACACACACATACACACACACACACACATACACACACACACACACTGCCCTGCATCGTCACCACCTTCCTGCTGCCACTGGTCTGCGTACACATCGCCACCAACCAGTGAACCAACCTGGAGCTCCCACACACACACACACACACATACACACACTGCCCTGCATCGTCACTACCTTCCTGCTGCCGCTCATCTACGTGCACATCGCCACCAACCAGTGAACGCTCTGGAGCTCCGACACACACACACACACACATATACCCACACACACACACACACATACACACACACACACACACACACACACACACACACACTCGCCCACAAACTCACCAAGCATACTGTACAGACTCACCACACATACTGTACACACACACACTCACCACACATACTGTACTAATGTGTAGCACCAACATGACCCAAGCACACTGATGTTTAGTGTGAAAACACACACGTGTACTGTACAAAAAACACCACACAGTGCACAAACACACACACACGAGCACACTACACATATCGTACAAACACACCACACATACTGTATAAACCCACACACACACACACACAAACACACCACACATACTGTATAAACCCACACACACACACACACACACACACACACACAAACACACCACACATACTTACTCACCCACAAAACTCACCACAAACTGTACTAATGTGCAGAACCAACATGACACAAGCACACTGATGTTTACTGTGAAAATACACACGTGTACTGTACAAAAACACACCACCCATACTGTACAAACACACACACACCCACACATTCACACACATGTCAGGGTTCCCGCGGGATCTTAAAAAGTCTTAAAAGCATTGAATTTATGAATTTAAAAATAATGCCTTAAAAAGACTTTAAAAGTCTTGAATTTTTATACCTAGGTCTTAAATTTTGCGCAGTTTGTAATTTCTCCGTGTTGCTTTGCTCCTCAAAATTGTCATTCGTCAACCACCAGTGTTTGGTTAAATAACGTAGCCAGAGAACGTTGCGGCACTGTTTAAAAGAAGGCTCTGACGTAGCCTGAACAAAGACGGTTGAATCTGGACTGCCTTCAGGAGCTAAAGGTGAAGAGGAGACGGGTACAAGCAGGGGCGGAGCTAGGGGTGGCTTTTGGGGCTGAAGCCCCGAATCTTTTTTAAGCTTAAAAAAAATCATGACAACCCTGAGAATATGCTCCCTGTAAATTACATTAAAACTGATTAATGGACAAATAGCCTACAACAAAACCCACATACTGTTGGAAAGCTTAGATCCTCAGGATTCATTTAAGCCCATTCTCGAAGAACAAATAACAAAGGTTATTTACAGTGCTAAAAGTGATCTGATCTTCTCGGTATGCCACCGAACTGCAGTATAGGCTGACAAAATGCCTACGTACCTTCAGAGCCTTCTCTTTATCCACAGCGACTATATTACTGCACAAGATTTTTATACAAAGCCATGAAGTGTCCATGGATATGAAATATTCAAGACATTTTTTCGAAAACAATGTATTTCTGTTATAATCGGCATGTCTCGTGACTTCCGAGTAACTAGCCCAACGCGAAAACCTTAACGTCTCCTTTGTAGGCTACAGTCTACGCTCGTCTGTCAGAACTCGTCTATCTTCCTTCAACCATGGACATAAGACATTTCTTTAAAAAAAAATACGGGTACCTTGTCATCAGCAGTAGCCAGTAAGTTGTCACACGTTTCAGGTCAGTGATTAAAACGTTATTTTGGGTTAGCACGGCAGTCTTGACGTTTGGTAGGCTACTAGCCACAGCTTGGCTGTTTACAGTACTTCGCTAGCTAGGTTAGGCTGCTATAATAATTGTAGCCTGGTAAACCAGCCCCTCGTACTTAGTTTTTTTGTACAGAATTCTGAAATGAAGTACGAGGAAAAAGTTAATGAGTTAATGAAATTGGGACGTGAAGAATAACTAGGTGTTATGATACATTAACTAGTAATTTTCTCCATTCCTGAGCTTTGATTGCCATCTAGTGGAAAGTATTTGCAACAGCATACTTAGCTACAAAAGCATGGGCCTATTGTTCACTAAGCACAGTGAGGATAGTTTAATGTCGCATGCATAGGTCTATAGTGACAGAGTGTAGAAAATGCAGTGAAATTGTGTCTGTCAGTCTATTTATACCACTTCTAACATACAAAAAAAGCAAACAAGTAATCCATCTCTGCAGTCCCAGTTTGAATCTACTGAAAGTTAGTGTAACATGAGTCTCAATTTTGCTATTGTTTACATAAGAATCTCTAGAAGTCAGTAATGAAGTGGTTATTGTTCTTTTCCATATTGTCTTGTGCAGGCCATGCAACTGAGAATATAGGCTATGAATTAGAAAGGATTTAGGATTTGACATGTCTAACAGATCCCTCTAAAATGGACTAGAATGCAGGAAATTGCATCTAAGAAATCCAAAATTTTCTGGGGGATGAATAAAAGAATTCACAAATTCAAGAATTTGTTTTTTCTTTGACGATGGCCGTGAAATGGGTACTACGTTTTATATAAATGGCCTTAAATAGGTCTTAAAAAGACTTAAATTTTACTTGAAGAAATCTGTAGGAACCCTGACATGTTTAGTGTGTACTGTACAAAAAACACCCCACACAGTGTACAAACACACCACACAGTGTACAAACACACACACACAAACACACACACACAGTCGCACACAAGCACACCACACATACTGTACAAAGACACCACACACACTCGCCCACAAATCCACCACACATACTGTACAAACACACACACGCACACAAACCCACCGCACATACTGTACAAACACACACCACACATACTGTACTAATGTGTAGCCCCAGCGTGACACAAGCACACTGATATTTAGTGTGAAAATACACCAGAGTGTAGAAACACACCACACACACCGTACAAACACACCACACACTTGCACCCAAACATCACACATACTGTACAAACACCCACACATACTCACAAACTTACCACACATACTTTACAAACACACCACACATAATGTACTAATGTGTAGCACTTACCATGACACAGGCACACAGATGTTCTGTGTGAAAACACACACATGTGCTGTGTTTGCTGGAAATACACGCTACAATACAAAACTGAGCCGACAACAAACACATTTGTTTTGTTTGAAACACATAATAAATATTTATTTTCAGACAAAAAAATAACAATTTTGTTTTACAGTGGTTTGAAAACATCTTTACAATAATAGCATGTGTATCTGCTATTAGAATATCCACATAACATTAGTATTTCTGGTATTGCTAATGCTAAATTAATAATTATTTACCATATATTAACTTACGAGAAAGCGTGTGTCTCTTTTTATGTTTTTTTTTTTTTTCTTTTCTTTTTCTCACCGATAAACCACACCTCTTTAACAGGTTGAGATTAACAAGAGTTCTGGTTGTCACTGACATGTTCAACATTGGTGTCAGACAGAAAACCAACACACTGGTATTGCATGTATAAAGCATAACTTTTTTCTACATAAAAGATCACCCCTTCTAGAGTGTCTGGAGTTTGTCCTTGGTGGGTGGAGGGGAAATGGTGGTCGTTTACTGCTAACTCTAGGAGCAGTCTATACAAGACTTCAATAAATGCGGAAAGTACTAAATAGATAGTAGCTACTCCCTGTCATACAATAACAATCAGAAGTCTAGGTCATTGGAGATAGGACATACACATCATTTACACTTGGTATAGTCTAAAGGACAAGTTATCAATACCCTACATACGGTGTCAGGGCAGTGGAACGTCAAGTGGAGTAAACTGGCAGTAAAACAACCCAACCTCAACTGAAATGAGGAAAAACCAAATCCTTGTGTTTGACAAATCTAATGTAATCTTGCAATTTCCCTGTGTATGTGTACACTGTAATGGTGGATGGTTAATGAATCTAACTTGCTAGATGTTTTTGTCTGATTGTCTATTTCATACCAATCATATAAAAAATATAAATATATATCACACAGAACAGTAGGGCACACACTCCACATCCAAAGTACGGTGAAATGAGAGGAAATCTGAGGACCCGGCAGCTGATCCAGAGACCAGAACAATAACACATCACTTCATTTCTTGGGTGGGTGGTCCGTGCTACCACGGTGGTATCAGCCAACGAAACACAACTCATTCAGACCGCGTGTGCATGCCAGGCCCTTTCACCAGGCTTCACGCTTGTGTTTTATCTCCGGGTTCCAACATTTTGAAAAAAAGAGAAAAAGAATCGCACACACTTAGGAAGTGGCAATGCTATACCTTTTATTATCTCAAATAATAGCTCCACTTTTCTCGGGGCTATTTTGCTTTTATATTTTGAAAATGAGAAGGTATTTGCTTTGATGGGTGTTCGTTTACACCACCGCAGCCTTGAGGTGACTGGAGCAGGTATGGCTGTTGCCACCACACACACCCACACTCCAAAACCAAAGACCCCTCCACTCCCCCTCCACCCTCCCCTCCGCCCCCCTCCCCATGGAGCACGACTCCTTGGGATATTTCCCATTTCAGGAAAAGCAACCTGTCTACAGCCATGGCAACCACCGCCGCTGCTTAGGATGTATCAGATGCAATGCCAACAGCTACCATTCTCTCCAGTGAAAAAAAAAGCACCTCGACCTGATCCAACCCTCGTTCTGTTTACTTTGAAAATTCTGTCGACATGTCCTTGAGGCCGATTTCAAGGATTCGTAACCTCGTGTTTCAGTTAGGGTGGTGCTCTCTAATGCCATCTCTCAGCAAACTGCTAAGACTGCCCGTCAAACCCAAGCCAAAAAAAGTGACAGTTCAAGAATAGGAATAATCTGTGTGTCTGCTCTCTCTCTCTCTATATATATATACATTCACAATGTCACACCAGCTGTGTGCTTTGACCTCAATCTCTTTGTTCAATGCTGCACTGCTCTTTTCTACTCTGCTACCCTCCTGAAACCACGTTCTTAAAAGAAGAGGTGAGGTCACATCTCTTGAACAGTGGATGGGTGCTTTGTCAAAGGTTACATCAAAAGCAATAAATATTATATATTAAATAGTGGTGTAAAACGAATAACTCGCAAAATGAATAACTTTTTCTTTTAAAATGAACTCTACAATCCTAAAAGGCGCTCATTCTCCTCATATCCTACTGCTAGAAGGCCAGTGCTATACACGCTAGGCAATATCACAACCCCTTCACATGTAATGTATACACACCTGTTCAGTATAAAAAAATCTGCTTGCATTTTGTGTTGCTCCACTGGCAGAGGCTGCTGACTTACAAACGGAAAAGCTTGAGGTATTGTCTCTCACAAACCAGAAACTGTGCATAGTGGCTCACGCAGTGGGGAATCAAACCCTATTCCCTACCAAAAAGCATGAGCTTATGGCAGTGTTGTGTCACCGAAGGGGGCCAGCTTACATGGGGGCGCAAAAGATGCCGAAGCACCCCAGGGGGAGCAGTCTCTGAAGGGGCCAAAAAAAAAATACAATCACCTCTCATGACTCACAAACTTAGGCCAGCTTTCTGTAGCATTGTTTCTTTGAAAAAAAAAAACAAAGAAAATCAGTGATTTAAGGCAGGATCAGGGAGCATGGCTTGAATGATCTGTAATCAGTGAAGTAAACTGGTTTCTTGTGCTCGTTCCAATGGCCCACGTGGCTAAAACTACATAATTGCCATAGGACTGCCATCTCACAATATACGGTATTCCCATCCCCCCATCGAAGCGCTACCCTTGAGCAGTTCCCAGAAAAAGGGTTTAGGGTGTCTTAGCATGACGCCAACTGAGACAAAAGCAAATTGCATTGCGAAAAAAAAAAAAAAAAAAAAGAAAAACAAACACTAACGGCACCTGGGGATTGCAAGAAGGGAGGGGGAAAATCACCAAAAGATGTGTCCTCCTTTAAACTGTAGCCTGCTGTCGATTTCTAAGCTAGCAAAACTCCCTCAAATGAGTGCATCCACTCTTTCACTGTTGATGACGGTCGTCATGGCAATAGCAGCAGTGCAACATAAACGTGGACCCACGTTTTTTTTTTTTTTTCTTTTAAATCATATTAGCAGGTTTCAAGGGGGAAAGGGGGCTTTGCCATATCTCACACCCGGGCTAAAAACAGATGCTGGCCTCTTCCATTGGCCCTGTTAGTAACAACGCACATACTCACCACCACCACTTCTCAGTGACTGCCAACCTCTCGAGTACATCTTGTTCCTGTCAGAGCGCTCAAACCAGATAGCCACTGAGGAAGCCTGCCACACTACCCCAAGCCGTATCATTTCTTCTCTGGTTTGGCATGGCCCTCCCCAAAAAAATGCAGCCCCATTCAAACATCATCACAGGCCCATAAATCAGAGAACACAACAAACTCCCTCTGACCTCCATTATGGCATCAAAAGGCCGCGCCGCGAACAAGACGATCGGGGATGTGCTTGGCGTCTGCACGGGGGCTCCCAATCCCAGCGGGAGGGAGCGCGGTCACACAGCTGGGGGGCTGCTTTTGTGGACTGACTGGCGCGGCCCAGGGAGCGCCGCTGCCATACCCCGCTGTGCGTTCAGAACAGCAATCTAGCGCTCAGGACACAGAGCAGTCCTTTTTAATGTGCTTCCCAAAAACACCAGCAGCTCCCACCACCACCACCACTGCACGCACACACACACACACACACACACACACACACACACACACACACACACACACACCAAATGTAATTTACTCCTGGCTCTGTCACCTCATAAAACAAATATTCACTGAAACAGGCTGCAGAGCCGTCCTCCTCCTGGGACGAGGACAAAACGGTAACACTTGGTCTTTGTCAGACGCTTTGTAGTGGACTAGGCTTGCAACATGAGAAGTCCACCGGGAGAGAGGTCCCCTCTGTGTACACAACCAAAACAAATGACAAGCCAATGGACAGTAAACTATTTACAGTCTAAAGGGCAGCTTCCTCCCAGTGGTTCCACCATGCACTGGGTAGCACTGGTGTGTATCGGGCACCCAAAACACCAGCACCATGTGGACGAAAGGTCAAATCGCAAACAAACTTTCGACCTAAAAACGTTGTCGTGTGGACGGGCCCTAAGAGAGGGACCCATGCTCGCTCCTGGCAGCTCGGTGGGACGTTTGGAGGAGAAATGCAGCATCAAGACACGACGAGGTCTCTCGATATGACGTCTTTCGACCACTCTGCTGTGTGAAAAAATGACGAAACCACTCCAAAGGCCATGTTTCCCCTCAACGCCGTGCCATGTAAATTCCTCAGGGTCACACTTTTGATGCCGACTACAATTCTATCACCAACGAAGGAGAGAGTGAAATAGTCTAGACACTTCATCTCCCAAAGAGGCTGAGGGGAACTGGTGGGTGATTAATCGAGAAACTACAGCCGACAGTCTTGTATCACACTCACAGGCCTTGGCCACAGCAAAGGCCTCATTTACCAGAAGAAGGGGCTCCGAGTCCAGAATGCACGAGCAGAAATCTCTCGGCCTGGAACGTGGCCACGCACCTCCTTAGATGCAGTTAAAATTTGACAGATTAGACGGACGCCAAACATACGGACGCCCTAACTGACCTCTTCCCCAGCCCCCGACCCCCCGAGCCCCACTCCCCTGCCCTCCCTTCTCTGTTACACACACACACACCACACGCCCCTTTTTCAGTGGTCGGGCAGGCCGGGCCCAGTAGAGCCAAGCTCAGTCCCGAGGCAGAACGAGAGCAAGAACAAAGCGGGAGCAAATTTAGTGCAAAATTCGAAATGACTTCATGTGAGAAAAAAAAAGCCATAGTAAGCACTGACTGATGGCGCAAATCAAATCATCCACATTACACCCCCTAGTTAGCCTGGCTATCGCGACTTGTCAATGCTCTGCGAGCACTGGTCTGGCCAAGCTGTGTTGTAAACCCATTTCTCAGAAGGCGGGCTTAACCCCCCCTCTTTCAAATGTCTCTGTTTGCTACTGGACGAAGCTTCAACCAATCACACCCCTGTGTCCTCTGACGTATACGCAGCGAAAGAAATTGCTTGATCCAAACAAAAAGTAGTAGTAGCCTGTAGTCATATAGAAATGGCGTTAAATGATTTTTGTCGGACTTCTGAGGTAAACATGAGAGTGGCTGGTGTTGGTCATTCAATATTGATATTCGAAAACCGAATCAGTGCGATCAAAGACGAAATGACCACATCAACAGTGTTCTCGCAAAGCCCCATCGACTTGGCTACCAGCAGGGCTAACTGATAAATTAAACTTTTACCAAAGCTGGTCGGTAGCATTGCGAAAACGTCCTTTCCCGCAACTAATGCTTCAAGGGCTGCCCTTTGCTCTATTTTCAGAGAGAACTTCCCTTTGAATTCGTCCAAAACAGCAGCTACAGCTGCATTGAAATCTTACAGTTGCTTCACGTTCGCCATGTAGACAGTGACTGAGATAGATTTCCGGTCGCTAAACTACCGCGTCATTGCCTTTTGAAATGCTCGATTTTCATTGGCCCCCTATCCGAGGGCCGAGCAGAAATGGTTTAGATAGGCAGCTTGGCCAGACTGACTTGCTCGTGAAATGCAAATGCAGCTTCACAGGCAGTATGGGCACACGCAGACTACCCCCTAGTACCCCCACCCTTGTATTTGTTATGGCTTCAAATTATTTTGGCAGGACAGTACTATCAAGTTATTTACCAAAGCATAAAAAGTAAAAACAGGAACTTATTCAGGGTATCACATTTAAAGTAAACACACACCATTAAAAAACAATGGTAGTAGCTTTATAATCTCATCTGGGAATCTAAATGCTGACCTTTTTGTTTTAAATAAATAAATGAACACACAGTCAAATCTACCACACAAGAGGGTTGTATCTAAAAAAAAACACAGTGCATTTGTTTTGGGTGGAGCTGCACTGTACTATAATGGCAGAGGAATTATAAATGCTCTATGGTGAATAAAAGAGAGAAGCTTAATCGTGTCAAGGCTAAGGTCAGGACCTTGGTACAGACGCACAGCACAACTGCATAAAACCCACCAGACTGCACTAAGGCATACCGTCACAGGAATTGCACACAGAGGAGATTAGCTTAGCTTAGTCCATCCCCTTTCTAATGGTATCACCATTAGGTTCAAGTGCTACAGATACATTAACACCCCACAGCCAGTGCATACAGTACATAAGAAAGCACAACTGGGCTTTAGGTTCGAAATCGACTGCACACACGCCGAAACATTTTTTTCCAAGCGTGTTCTACTGTCACAAACTGCCCTACCTATATACGGTCAAACAAAATAATAATAATTTAAAAAAAAAACAAGGGCTGATTGAGAAGCTGAGTATTTTGTTGCCATGACTCCAAACTCATGGCTCTCAAAAAATTTAGTCACAGGCAAGAAGTGAAATGAGAGTCTGTTTGAACTATGGCGCAAGGAGAATAAGGTGCACGGTCCATATCTAACACTTCTTAATTGGGAGGCCACTTCTTTGGACAATATATAATATATTGTCTTTGGACAATATATATATATATAAATAAAAGACAGTAAAACAAGTATAAAGACATAAGCAATTAGGAACAGTGAATCATGGTACTTTTTTTTCTTCTTCATCTTCATTTTTTTACATAGACTAATTACAAGTTGTGAAGATTTACACACAACTTCCCTATGCCACAGGCTGTGTTGGTAGTCATCGCATACTTTCATGAAATGCACACACTCCCGAGTCAACAGCAACAACAAGAGTTCTTGCTTGGTGGTTTGCTCTGATTGGTCTGCGTTGGTAGAACAGAGAGAGAGAGAGAGAGAGAGAGAGACGGTGGCGGCTGCTAGCTCACGAGGGCTCGGTCTGCGACTGTGACTGTGCCTGCGACTGTGGCTAAACAAGCATGTGAATCTCATTATACTCATCGCGGCCGTCCTCGTCGAAGTTGGGTGAGTCCTCGTCGGCGTCCAACTGCAGGGAGGGAGGGAGGGAGGGAGAGAAGGAGGGAGGGAGGGAGGGAGGGAGGGAAGGAGGGAGGGAGGGAGGGAGGGAGGGAAGGAGGAGATAAAAAGAGAAGAGAGGTGGCTTTTCATTAGCCCGTCCTGTGCGCTGTGCGTGGCCGCTCTTAACAAACACACTCCCCATAATCACATCAGTATGCAGGCCTGACTCAAGCTCACACCAGGGAAATGCCAGAATTATGTCACACACACACACACAGGCACGCACACATACTGACACACACACACACACACACACACAGACACACACACAGACACACACAAACAGATACAGACAGACACACTATGTCTCCCCATGTCACCAAAAGTCATGTTTTGTGCCAAAGTCACAGAGAGCAACAGCGCGACAGAGTGAAGGGAAAAGAGAGAGAAAGAGAGAGAGACAGACAGAGAGAGAAAGGGAAGAAGAGTAAGAGCGAGGGAGTGAGGGACAAATAGCAAGAAAGAGAGACGGACGGAGAAAGAGAGAGAGAGAACAAGAGAGAGAGAAAGGAATAGGAAGAAGAGTAAGAGGCAGGGGAAGAGAGAGGGACAGAGGGATAGCAAAAGAGAGAGACAGAGGGAGAAAGAGAGAGAACAAGAGAAAGAGAGAGAGAGCGAGAGAGAGCAAGAGAGAGAAAGAGAGAGCGAGAGAGAGAAAGAAAGAGAGAGAGACAGAGAGAGAGCGAGAGAAAGAGACAGACGCCAGGACAGCTACTTAAACATGTGTCACCCTCCCTCTCCCTCCTCCCCCTCCTTTCCTCCACACACACACACACACACACACACACACACACACACACACACACCCTCCCGTCTGAAAGCCACAGCCCAGCCAGCCACATGAAGGGAAGCCCAGGGGCTCCACCCACCGCCTGGAGCTCGCGCTCCTCGAAGATGCGCGTGAGGACGAGGCGGCGCAGGGGCACGGTCATGATGAGGATGAAGGGGAAGGCCAGCGACGCCACCGTGGACTTCACCACCCACAGCAGGATGATGCACAGCAGCTGGATGATGGTGAACATGTTCATCCTCCAGGTCCTCACCTGCGGGGGGGTTGGGTGGGGGTGGGGAGGTTAGTAGACCACGCACAAGGCACACGTCAACAACACGACCACAATGTGGCCTATAGATGGGAGAGACATGTCAAACTAGAAAAGCACTCAGAGAGTGTACACCTCCGCCAGGGCAGCTCAGATCACCACCAAAATCGAATCACTTTTAGGTTAGCCCATTTTTGACCTACCCTGAAAATTTAATCAACATCCATCCATAGGTTTTTGAGTTATGTTGCTAACAAACAAACAAATGCTGATGATTACATAACCTCCGCTGGTGGAGGTAAAGATGCACCACCCCGACCCTTAGGCCAATCTGCAGAAGCATGGGGGGTTTTGAAGGGGTGCTGGTGGGTCGACTGACTACCCAGGACGCCAATGGCAGTAGGGACCTCGGCAAGCCAGATGCATGAGAAATATAGAAAGGAAGGTGGCCCACAGAGTCAGCTTGTGTACAGGGCCGAGAGTGGGCCAAGTGCAGCAGCCCTGCCCATCTAGTCACATGGGTAAAAACCTCCTCAGGAGCCCAACTGGACCCTCAGAGCGGTATGAGACTCTAAGGACAGACTCTGGGAATGTCATGGATTGGGCACCACCTAGTGGGCATACTGACAAAGTTGCCTAGTTGCCTCCCTGGCTGGTACGTGTGAGGCCCTAAGCCTCGTTCCCTCCAGGCAATTCTTCTTCATTTAAAAGCAACCGCAAAAGCGAACAGGCGACAGAAACAGTCATCCATCATCCAACAAGCTTGAGCCAGATGTATCTGTGTTACCACATGTGTGTGTGTGTGTGTGTGTGTGTGTGTGTGTGTGTGTTTGTGTGTGTGTGTGTCAGTGTGTGTGTGTATGAGCTAAAAAGAGCAGGAGTGTGCGTGTGTATGTATGTGTGTGTGTGTGTGTATGCATGTGTGTGTGTCTGTGTGTGTGTGTATGAGCTAGAAAGAGCAGGAGTGTGTGTGGGTATGTATGTGTGTGTGTGTGTGTGTATAGACGTGTGTATGCACAAACCGCTCTACAGTGACACATGCCAGTGTTTTTGCTTACATATTCTTCTCACACCCAGGGCAGTGCGGGCCAGACGTAGATGTGATCGGGGTGGTGCTTGGCCAGTTTGTATCGGTGTTACAACATGTGTGTGTGTGTGTACAAAGTGCCAGTGTTTTGCTTACAGTACATACTCTTACACCCAGTGCAGTACAGGCCACCACCTACCTTGGTGACGTAGATGTGATCGGGGTGGTGCTTGGCGGGGGTGACCATGAGTGTGATGCGCTCGTACAGCTGGATACCAGTCAGAGACGTGACCCCCATGTAGAGGAAGATGCCAAACAGCACGGCCAGCGGGATGATGCGCAGCAAATCTGTCATCACGATCGACATGCCTGCAACCAGGAACACCGCAATTATTACCTGGAGGGATTACCTGGAGAGACTGACCAGGTATTGCAATCACCCTGTCCGCCTGTGTGTGTGTGTGAGTGTGTGTGTGTGTGTGTGTGTGTGTGTGTGTGTGTGTGTGTGTGTGTGTGTGTGTGTGTGTGTGTGTGTGTCTGTGTGTGTCTGTCCACCCAGTAGGGGGCCCAGTTTGCCATCTCCGATTGAGCTTGTTGAGTCAACCAAGAGCACAGCAGATATTATTTAGTCATGGGATGCTCTGAGAAGCTCTTGGTTCTCTGAAACACTAAGGGGATCATTCTTTTTAATACTTTATTGTGTCAATAGTCAAGATGATAACATTTGACAATTGTCTCCTAGTTCATCACACTTTTTTTTCCCCCACCCTGTGTGTGAAATAAAGGGAAAAAAAAGATACAGACAGAAAAATAAATAAAAAATATATATACATAAAATATAAATGAATAAGTAAAGTAGAAATAATAATAATACAATTACCAAAATGAACTTATTAAAAAAGAGAAAAAAAGGGGATCATTCTTGGGGATGCAGTGGTGCAGTGGTCATTTCCCAACCCTACCCCATCTTTCTCTCCCACTTACTTCCTGTCACTATCCTATCTCAATAAAGCCATAAATAGGCCAAAAAATACCTAAAAAAGAGGGTCATTCTTGACGGGTGCCACTGAACAGTTTGGTAGGTTACACAACAGGGTAGCAACACCTGAGGAACACTGTACAATACACTTCTCTGTTGTTCATCTAGCTGTCACTTTTTAAGCGATACTAAGTAGTTTTCATCTTCAGTCACCCCACAGGTTGGAAGTGGAGTCGCCTCTCATAGAAAACTACAGAGAGATGGTCCACTCCTCCAAACTTACTTAGTGCATTTACAGCCCATGGAAGGCGGCAAAGCGAATTCAAAAGTGCCTTTCACCCTGTTACAAGTGTATGAACCACTGAAACGATTTTGGAAACGTTAAGGTAGAAAACAGTACTTAGTGTTGCATATGCCTCATGCCTGTTTAACTTTACCAGGTAAAAATCAGCCTTCATTTTCTCTGTTAATCATCTCTCTCTTCATCTAGCTGTTTATTTGTGACTGTTGCCCTTCTTAAAACAAAATGGCCACTCACCAACTAGTATGGACACACATATGCCCGTTTAAGTTTACCATTTAAGAATCAGTCTTAATTAACTATTTATCTATCTATTAATTATCTAATTATCTATCTATTCATCTAGCTGTCATTTTTTACTGGTGCCATTCTTAAAACAAAATGGGCACTCACCAACTAGTATGGACACACATATGCCCGTAACCCGCTGCTCCTTGACCTCCTGGATCATGGGCTTCTCCCCGGGCGCCGTGGCCTTGCTCATGACGGTCAGGGCGTTGACGTGGGTGACGGAGCGCACGGTGGCGGCGGTCAGCCAGGGCAGGCCGAACAGCGGGCAGATGGCGCCCAGGACCACGATGAGCAGCAGGTCCAGGTGGAAGCCAGAGCCCTTCACCAGCCGACGCTCCTTCTTGCTCACGATGAGTCTGTGGGGCAGGGGGAGGGAGCAGAGCACCATTAGCCTGGGAAACCAGCCCCTCCTACTACACTTCATTTCGTACAGAGGGTCTGGTGGTACTTGTCGCAACCCGATCTAGGTACATACTAAATGTGAGTTGCACATGCGCTGTAGATGAAGTGGAATGACTGCAAGGATTTCCGAAACGATGGATTGAGAGATAAATCGTAAAATCATGCTGGCTCTCTCTACACTGTCATAAGTCGGGAAACAGTAAAGCATACGTCAATCAAGAAAGCATATATGCGTACGCGAGACCCACATCAGGTAGATACTCAGATTGGGTTGCGACAGTGCTGCACTGACAAACGTTTGCTTCCTGCAGGTGTGGACTCTGCTGAAGTTTAAAACAATTGGATCTGCCTTTACCCATTCGCTAACATCTGGTTGCGACGTATGCAATTAGCCTGCTTGCGCACTACAATTCCAGTGTAGCACACAAAATCGACTTCTGTTCGCTGATTGGTCCGGTAAAGATTCGACCGGAGTCAACCATGTCAATGGAAGCAAACCCAGACTACCACTGTGGTGAAGGTAGAAAATAATGGAGCTGAAGTGCATAGGCAGGCTCATATCAGAGCACAGCACAGTGACACAGCACAGCACAGCACAGTGGCACAGTGACACAGCACAGCACAGCACAGTGACACAGCACAGCACAGCACAGTGGCACAGTGGAACGAGGCATTCCACTGTGCAGTGGCAGGCCTGTAGCTAGAGGCTGTGTTTGTGATTTGAACAAGACACACAAGATTACACACACAGTAACATTACGTGGTGAAGGTGGGGGTCGGGGGGTGGGGGATTGTGGCCCCGAAGCTTAAGACCAGAAACCACATTATGATACATGAGGATTGGATAACTCGGCTTCATCTGAAGCTTAAAAAGTGGTTAGTATTTTTTTTTTCTTCTTGTTAAAAGAGCCTTCTGGCCATGCATGCAAAGCACAGTTACTCAAAAAAAGAACAGGGCCAGGTTAGTAAGAAAGGGGCCCACATTTGATCAGGAGGTCAGGAGGGACCTCTGTGATTGGCTACTCACGTGGTGATCTGCGTCTCCATGAAGATGAGGATGAAGACGAGCAGGGCGGGCACCACCGAGGCGCCCATCATCCACACGGGGAAGGGCTGCTTATCGCCGAAGGGGCTTATGAACCAGCCCCGCTTGTCGGGAGACGTGACCGAGAACCCCGAGGGCACGTTGAGCTTCTGAAAACCGCAAGAACACAAGCACTCACATCCCAGGGCCTCCAGGGCTTCAGGGAACCTCGCCAAAGCATTTACCACAAACTAATGCAAGCTAAAAAAGAAAAGCTGGGTTCAATTACAGTGTAATATTTAATAACAGTTGGGAGGAGGTTGGGTGGAAAAAAAAAAGAGCGCAGAGAGTGAGAGGAGCTCTGTAAGGACTGGCAGCTCAGTTTTGATTTAAAAGGAGGCCACTGCACAGCTGCAAGGGCGCCACAAAGCTGCAGAGCTGATAGGTGCTTTGTTTTAAAAGACTGTTGACCTGTGTTCACGCAAGAGCCCGCATCAACGGGGCATTGTGTCGTTCTAGCACCTCTGGTTTACAAGGACTGTTAACCTGTGTTCACGCAAGAGCCCGCATCAACGGGGCATTGCGGTGTTGTGACACTCCATTATTACGCCACGCAAGACATGGCATTAACGGGGCTTTGCGCCATTATGTCATTTCGTTACTGTGTTCATTCACTCCGGCGCCACTAGACTGCAAGAAATGTTGTCTAGTGGTGACCTTGCCAAACTGTAAAGCACTTTGAACTGCATCTTGTATGCATGAATTGTGCTATACAAGTAAAGATCATTATTACATTATTATATTTTACCTGCGTGTAGGTGTCGGGGATGGAGTAGTCCACTATTACAGAGAACAGGATGGAGATGGGGATCCCAAAGTCGCCAATGATTCTTCTAGCCTTCAGAATTACAACAACAACAACAAAAGGTCTTTATAAAAATATCCTGAAGAGGGTTATTAAAAAGCCTCTGAACCTACAGACAAAAAAGAAGGAACACATGATAGTTTCTGCTGCTTTTTTTTACCTTTCCTCCAAGGAACCTGCCGTTCCTGAACTTTCGTAGGAAGAAGGCCACAAAAAAGGTTCCAAACATGAGCACCAGGGAGAGCAGGGCTGTGTTCGGCTGGTTGCGTAGAGGCAGCTCGATCTCTGGGTGATCAGGGTCAACCTCTGGCAGGCTAATTGGGTACGTTTTCATCAAAGGGTGTTCCTGAAACACCTGCAAATAACATGAAATATACAACAATCACAATCCAAATGCACTTTTTTCCCCAGCTAAGTGAATGTTTGTATGTATGCAGATGTGTGCAATATGATGTGAGGTGATCTGTTTTGTAATGTGTATTATGTGTATGCTGCTAGACACCTTCATTTCATTCGGGATCAATAAAGTAACTCTATTGTACTCTACTCTACAATCCTAGATCTATGTACTGTAAGCATTCTTAGATAAAACAACAAAGAAAGACATACTGTGGCTTTACCAGAAAGCTGAAACTTTACCTTGATGAGCTTGGAAAATGTCTCGTAGATGAAAATGAGGGAGATGAGGAAGGCGAAGATCTCCTGGGTGAAGGGGGAGATGTAGCGGACCAGGAAGCTGCCCTCTGCTGCCACCATCACCAGCACTATGAAGATGAGCCAGAACCCGATCCAGACCCGGCCCGTGAGGTACTCAAAGCCCTGCGACTGGCAGAACTAGGGTCATGCGAGAGAGAGAGAGAGAGAGAAAGAGAGGGAGAGAGAGAGAGAGAGAGAGAGAGAGAGTGAGTGAGTGAGGGAGAGAGAGAGAGAGAGAGAGAGAGAGAAAGAGAGAGGGAGAGAGAAAGAGACAGAGAGAGAGAGAGACAGGGAGAGACAGAGAAAGATAGAGAGAGAGAGAGGGAGAGAGAGAGGGAGGGAGAGAGACAGAAAGGGAGAGAGAGGGTGGGAGAGATAGAGAGAGAGATAGAGAGAAAGAGAGGGAGGGAGGGAGAGAGAGAGACAGAAAGAGAGAAAGAGAGAGGGAGGGAGAGGGAAGGCGAGAGAGAGGGATGCCAGGAAGAAAGAGAGGAACAGTTTGAAATCCACTGGGGGCTTCTACAGCAAAAGCAATACTAAGAAACACCTTATTTGGATTGTCCACCCACACAGACATTACAGATGATTTGTTAAAATTCACGTTCTGTCCAACCCAACCCCAAAACCTCGCCTCTACAATGCACAAATGTACAACAGATGGTTCATTAAGAATCTGAGAATCTGTAGAAAGTCTATGGGACAATTTATAGGAGAATTCAAAGAGGTACCTTCAAGACTTTTATTGTCATTAAACAGTTGCCTGTACAATGAAATTAAGCAGCAAGTCCACTTAGGTGTGAGGTGAGCGTATCAAAGTACAAAGTACAAAGTTCAAAGTACAAAAAAGAGCAAGAGAACAAGGTGGGGTGGGGGGGGTATATAAGGGCAAAATAAATAATAAAAATACATGGTGAAGGGGGCATGGGTGGGAATACTGAACAATGCACATTGCATTGTGGCTATTGCACAGGAGGAGGTAGTGGGGCAGACCCAGGTAGAGCACGGGCACTAGCACCAGTGGGGTAACACCCACATTGCACATATGCGCACTCATGTACACACACACAGATACACACACACACACACACACACATATACATACACTCTTACACACACACACACACATACACACACAGCAATTAGATGACAACGGGTGAGGTGTCCATAAAAATGGCAGTGTCACTATCCTGATGTATTTAGAGTTCTGATTGCCCATTAATGTAGAAGTAATCGATGCTTAATACCTTGAAGAAAGCCTCCTCAAAGACCAGCAGAGGTCCAGAAAACCCAATGATAAGCAGTGGTTGACCAGCGAGCAGTGAGAATAATACTCCAACAGTTGCAGTGGAAATGATGAGCTCAGACACTCCCATCATGCCTTGTGTTTTCTCTCCTGTAATAGAGATAGCACGTTAGACTGTGGTCAGCTATTACGTCTACTGTATTGTAAAATAAGTGCAGAGACACAAAGCCAGGCTCTACCGCTCACCCAGGAGACCTCCGAAGGTGATGGTAGGTGACAGTGCAGCAAAATAGATGAAGATGACAGCGGCCAGGCACTGGGAGTCTACGGCGTCCTTCAGGTCGCTCATGTAGTGAGGGTAGCGCCGACGGATGTCGTGGATCAGGCCTCCGAAGGGGATGCCAGAGCGCTTGAGCGGGTCCACGTCCAGTTCTCCTTCCTCTCCGTCCTGTTCCTCTGTGCTCATTTCTGAAAAAAAAAAAACAAAGAACATTTCACAGCCGATGTCGCCATGCTTTGTCTTGTTTTCATTTTCAACATAATGACAACCATAGCTGACTAAGCTGACTTAGAAATGTGGTGGCAATCAGCATAGCTGATTATACGGGCAGAGGAAAATAAATATTGTTGCACTGTGGCTACAATAAATGAAAATGTTAATAGCTGTCAAATACAAAAACGTGCCAATGTTGGTCCAGATACACTGACAGAAACGGGAGTCATTCTGTGGTTTATTGACAGAAGATAGACAAAAACAAACATGAAACACTAAACCAAAACCACCCCAGAGGAAAATGTTGTTTCTGATTTGTATCTCTTCTGTTGCATAGGAAACAAATGGTGATTCTCTTTTAAGGCTCATTTAAGTATTACTTTTATCATAGTTCTTTCTGATATGACATTGAGTACTATTTGAGACATTGTTGAGAATTCATCTGTAGATTAAAGGGAGTCTACCCTGAAACAACAAAACTCTTATGCTCCAGAGACAAATCTGAGAAGCAGGAGACAAAGGCAATAGTCTTATTTTTGTATCACTGTAATCTCATTATTAGATTAGATTAGATTAAATTCAACTTTATTGTCATTACACATTTATAAATACAAGGCAACAAAATGAACCATCAACCCATCCATAAGGGGGTAGACAGGACCTGGAGAAACAAGTGAGACATAGAAGAAATCTCTTTTTTAAAAATTCTTTCCTCTGGGACTGAGATTTAAGAGGTAATATTATTTACCCTTAGTCTCTTGTTCAGTTTTAGGTGCAGCACTCATACTCTTCTTCTGCTCTCGTTCTTTCCTCTTACGGAGCATCTGCTTCTGGAAGGAGGCCACGGTCTTCAGGAGGTCTTTGCCCTCCACGTCCGAGGGTGGAATCACGATACTGCAGTCCAGAAACTCGTTGATGCCGTTTAACAGGTCCTGACGATCATCAGCAAAGTAGGCCACCTCATGAAAGTTCTGGAATATGAAAAATTGGTATAATTAAGTTAGTGGGGAGCAAATGTGGTACAACTTTCCAAGTGTAGGAAATTACAATTCTAGACAATTACATAAAAATATGACCAGAAAGTTCCCTTGCCTTGTCAGACATGAGGGTTGAAAAAGACCGTCCAATCTGATGGTAGTC
>CM050213.1:7767500-7775000 GCA_027475355.1 Coilia nasus
CAGTCCAGTTGATTGATATCAGCTGGATGCTGGATGCTTTTTGATAAAGAACAAGATTAATGATTTCTGACAAGGGCAACAATGATTTCTGACTATTTTGTAAATGAGAGATGCCTTCAAACTCCTTACTGAACAGCTTTTATAGGGAGTACATAAAATACTGATCATAACTCTTCAGTGTATCTGCAAGCATCACAAGCTCTGCACTCTGTCTTTCGATCCGTCAGCAGGCTGGCAAATGGCATCAGCAGAGCAGCACTCAGTGTGGAGGATCGATGGTGGCCCGAGCGGGGTTATTTATTGACGCGGGACGCTTCCTGACCTGTGTTTAAGCAGCAGGGCCCGCAGAACGTTGGCACGGTCTTCAGCCCTTATTTGGTCCGAGATGATCATGGTCTCCACCACCAAGTGGGCGATGCCCGGTAGGCTAGTCTGGTCCAGGTCCAGAAGTATGGCACCTACAAAGGATTAGATTACTAGATTAGATTACACAGCATTACATTAGATTACATTAGATTACATGAATTAGGAAGTAGAGCTGCACAATATATTGAAAATATCATGAAATCGCAATACACAATATCGTGATATGCAAACATGGCTTAACTGCAATAAATGGGACATTATTGTAAGATGTTTCATGCTCCCCATATGAAGATATTTGGGTAATCAAATGCAGTCCTACTGCCCTTGATATCCACCCCCGTAGGCTGAACACTGGCTACTGCCTAGCGGTAAAGATTAAGCTAAAAAGGTGTTAAAGCTATATTAAAATATTTAAATGTTTAAACGATATTTAAAATTTTAAATGTTTATTTATCGCAAAACATATCGTCATCGCAACATTCCGAAATGTTACCGCATATCACACATTTTTCCAGTATCGTGCAGCCCTATTAAGAAGGAGCCAAAAGAGTGGAGAGATGTTGAACAGTCTTCCTGTCACCACATTTTTATATCTCTGTTGTTGTGACAAATAAAACTACTTGAACCCTTGAATTTTTGAGAAGACATTATGTGGAGAAGATATTATGTGTGGTAAATGACCAGATTTAAATTGCTTAAGTATTATATTACAGATAGCAAACCAAAGAAAAAACACAATTTGGGATGACTTAAAGACCACAATAGCGATAAAGAATACCAGTGTCTCAGTTCTTGTCCATGCTTGGTAAATGAACATGTATGAGGTTATCTTAATATCATTGGCTTGTGACTGGGTTGTGCAAGAATGTAACATTATAGTCAAATTCTCAAATAAAGATTGTATCTTTCTTAGAATTAGGCTGTAGTAAACAAATGCAAGATAAAATCAAGTTTTTGGGGAGAGCAATTAAGTTTTAACAGAGATGATCTTGGAAGCATTTAGGGAGGTCTAGCGTCTGCCAATACCCAAACTTCATGAATATCACACCATACGGCAGTCCGTGACATTTAACATCAGCATGTTTGTGCATGCTGCATTGTCACTCTGTGTGTCTGTGCTGACCCAGTTCAACTGAGTCTCAGACAACACATTATACTGTTGCACTGCTCAACGTCAAAACATCAGCAGTGGGCTTTAGAATCCGCTGACACTGTGTGGCGTGGCGCACCGTGAGTGATGGTCCTGCGCAGCTCCAGAAGGCTCCGGAATGTCAGCGAGGCCACGTGGGGCTTGCCCCAGCG
Organism: Coilia nasus; assembly: GCA_027475355.1. Lineage (NCBI taxonomy): Eukaryota > Metazoa > Chordata > Actinopteri > Clupeiformes > Engraulidae > Coilia > Coilia nasus. Next base: position 7,769,169 of record CM050213.1, read on the forward strand.
GTCCGTCTCCTCCTCCACGTCCTCCTCGAACTTAATCCAGCGAGCCGTCTCCTTCCAGCGCATCTCCTGGTTCTTGTCAGTAATCAGCTCGTTAAGCTCCACAAAGACCTGACCCCGTGCACCAAACACAGACACACACACACACACACAGACACACACACAACACACACACACACACACACACAGAGGGAGAAACTGATTTGATTACGGAATGGCCCTTATTAAAGCCATTTGTATGAGGTTTTCATTCACAGCTTTGACAACTTCTTAAGGCCAACGGTTATCCAGGCCGCAGAGCCAACCCAACAGGAAGTCATTAGTGTAATGGCTGCTGCTTACATATGTAATGCACACACAGGGAGCAATGAGACAGCAGTGTTGAGTGATTTAGGAATTATGGGAACTTGAGAGTTGCAAACATACGTTTCCAAATGGAACTGCTCAGTGACACACAGCTCAGTGACAGGGACTACATATGCAGGCTGCTATTCATATCTCAGACTGACTCATGGATGTCAGCCACTTTTGCCCTTGCTCTCTCTGTGTTTGTGTGTGTGTGTGTGTGTGTGTGTGTGTGTGTGTGTGTGTGTGTGTGTGTGTGTGTGTGTGTGTGTGTGTGCGTGCATGCATGTGAGTGTGTCTGTCTGTCTGTCTATCTTTATAGGTGTGTGTGTGTGTGTGTGTGTGTGTGTGTGTGTGTGTGTGTGTGTGCGTGTGTGTGTGCGTGTGTGTGTGTGCGTGTGTGTGTGTGTGTGCGTGCATGCATGTGAGTGTGTCTGTCTGTCTGTCTATCTTTATAGGTGTGTGTGTGTGTGTGTGTGTGTGTGTGTGTGTGTGTGTGTGTGTGTGTGTGTGTGTGTGTGTGTGTGTGTGTATGTGTGTGTGTGTGTGCCTGTGCATGTGTGTGTGAGAGAGAGTGAGAGAGAGAGACCGAAAGTGCAGGACATACAGAAAGAGAGAGACGGAAAAGAAGGAGAGACAGAGAGGTGAGAGAGGAAATCAATAGAGACCTGCCAGGAATGGAAAAAGCACAAAATGAAAAACCTTCCCACGTCTTTCAAGCCAATGCCTCTATTAGCAATAACTAATCTCAAATATTGATGCTGGATTTGCTGAAACTGAAACTGAACTATGAAATTCCCTCTGAGCACAGCAAGAGGAACACAAATATCTACGAGGTCAAGTTGGCATCCATCAGAGCAGAGCAGAGCAGAGCAGACCAGCGCAGTCCAGCGGTCAGCCTCTCACCTCGTGGGTCTTCTTGTCGGCTGCCCTCTTCCTCTTCTTCAGGCTGGACAGAGGAGGCGAACTGTTGCTGGTCCGCGGCAGCTGGCATCTCGACGATTTCTTGACCAGGTGACGCCTCACCCCGGGGTTGTCCTCGAATCGGTGACCTGTGAACGGCAAAATAGCGGTGGGCGGAGTGTTAGATTTCCACATGCTGACAGCACGCGGGACACAAATACGGGCAGAACAATGGGGGGAAATGAGCGAGACACAAAAACAGTCCCATTGTGATGAATTACATTGTTTGGAATACCTACTCCCATTATGTTTCCACATTTGCACTGTAATAACAGCAGCTACTTTCAGTCTCTGATGAGCAAGGGTAGGCAAAGCAAGAGTGAGCAGGGGAGAATTACTGTGGGTGGTTAAGCCCTGAGGCCACTACAGTCTCGAGTTTTTTTTTTTATTTTATTTTTTTTATTTTTTTTTAATCGAAGGAGCCATGATTTAATACTCTATCATTTCAAGCCACAAAAACCAGGGGTTTTATTGAATTTGGGATAATTGAAGGGGTGTTGTTCCTGGGGGCCCCTCTCTCGTCAGACTCCCCCAATGCCAAACTCCAAGGCCCCTGGGACATGAGAGGAGGGGAGAAGAGAGGAGAGGAGAGAAGAGAAGAAGAAAGGAGGAGAGGGGAGGAGAGGAGAGGAGAGGAGGGGAGAGGAGAGGAGGGGAAAGGAAGGGAGAGAAGAGGTGAGGAGGGGAGAGGAGGGGAGAGGAGAGGAGAGGGGAGGAGAGGTGAGAAGAGGAGAGGAGGGGAGAGGAGGGGAGAGGAGAGGAAAGGAGAGGAGAGGAGGGGAGAGGAGAGGAGAGGAGAGATGAAGAAAGAAGAGGAGAGGAGAGGAGAGGAAAGGAGAGGAGAGGAGGGGAGAGGAGAGGAGAGGAGAGGAGAGGAGGGGAGAGAAGGGGAGGGAAGAGAAGAGGAGAGGAGGGAAGAGAAGAGGAGAGGAGGGGAGAGGAGAGGAGAGAAGAGGAGAGGAGATGAGAGGAGAGGAGAGGAGAGGGGAGGAGAGGAGGGGAGAGGAGGGGAGAGGAGAGGAGAGGAGAGGAGAGGAGAGGAGAGGAGGGGAGAAGAGTGGAGAGGAGAGGAGAGGAGAGAAGATGTGTGGAGAAGAGAGGAGATAAGAGGAGAGAGGAAGAAAGGAGAGGAGAGGAGAGGAGAGGAGAGGAGAGGAGAGGAGAGGAGAGGAGAGGAGAGGAGAGGAGAGGAGGGGAGAGGAAAGGAGAGGAGGGAAGAGGAGAGGAGAGGAGAGATGAAGAGAGGAGAGGAGAGGAGAGGAGAGGAGAGGAGGGCAGAGGAGAGGAAAGGAAAGGAAAGGAAAGGAGAGGAGGAAAGAGGAGAGGAGAGGAGAGATGAAGAAGGGAGAGGAGAGGAGGGCAGAGGAGAGGAAAGGAGAGGAGAGGAGAGAAGAGGAGAGGAGAGGAGAGTAGAGGTGTGGAGAGGAAAGGAGAGGAGAGGACAGACCCTTGCCAGGCGGCCTCTGTCCCCAGCTGGTTTGTGTTGTCACAGCAGTCCTAGGACATGGGGTAAACAAGGCAGGAAGGGAGTGGTGGGGGGACAAAACATCCATCCTGTCGCCCTATGTTCCCTCTCATCTCCCTGACCGCGGGTTTAATGCTCGCCCTTGTGCGCCGGTTAGCCTGCTGTGTTTAGAAGTATGAGCTTGGCTCCTCGCGGGTTGGGCTCCCATGGGGTAGGCTCCGGCTCCTAACTACATGGAGGAGACGGCTTTTGGCTGTACTCTGACTGAGCCTTCATGGCAGCAGCAATAGTAATCCTGGTGAGGGATCGGGGCCAGCCAACATTCAGCTCAGAGCGCCGAGCAAGACCAAAAAACAAAAACAAAAAAAATCAAACCTATAATAGTAAATTAAATTTGCTGAAGTATTGGTTGTTGAAAGACTGAGCAATTCCTTATTCTACATAATTACAGAAGTGGCAACAGCAGGTCATTGACAGAACGACATGTCCCTCTCCAAAAACATACGCTGCATGTACGCTGTGTGAACAAGTTCAAACATGTCAGTGTGTTTTACAACAAAACAAGAGTATGCCTTGTGTGTAATGTTTCTCCTAGTGGTTTTGACATACTTGTCATAGTTCAGAGTCATAACCTACAGGATGACCTTTACACAATAGCACACCCTGAACAAGGCTGTGATCTCCACAGGGAGGTAGAGAGGGCCTCAGAGAGGGCAATATAGAGTTGAGGGAGGGGGGGCGGGTCTCTGGGGTAACACCCTCATTACCATCTACACTCTACACACAAAACGGCTCTGACTCAAGGTAAAAACGTCACAATGCAAACAGACAGCCACAGCCTCCCAGGGCTAATGTTCCCAAGTCCCTTCCCATGGCAGGGAAGCAAAAGGTTTATTATGTGCTCGATTGCAGTAAAGGCCTGTCAGGGCCCAAGGGCGTCTGTTTCATAACCTTCAGAGCTCCACTAGAGCTGTCAGGGCAATGTCGGTCAGGTTCTGGCTCATCAACAGTTGTCAATGCCAAATGTTAACGCTTGGCTGAAGAGGCATAGAGAGCCCAGGGCCTGGTGATGGGGCCATACTGGATCGATATCTGGACTGAGCGCAGCAGTGCCATCATCCTGGGCCCTGAGCACAACTTTGATTGGCATATCTGGAGCTAAGCTAAGCCCAGTGGAGGACTGGGTCTGGCTTTAATTAGCTTGCGTTTCTGCATGAGATCGATGCGGTGACTCGATTCAAAACTGACACTAATCAATCGTCAACCCCCGGCTCATCCACAATGCTACACACAATGTCATAATAATAGTCATGTTAACCACAAAATAATCTGCCAGATTCCTATTGAAGTGTGTCAACAGTTCACTTAAAACTTGTGCAAGGCTCTGCGGTTTTGTTAATGGTTTCTGTCACCCAAGTGCAAAATGACTAATATCACAAGGACAAGGAACCCCAATATCCCCGATATCTGTATTTGTGTATTCACAGGTAAAACCCAATTTGGAGGTAATCATAATTAGGTAATCATAATTAGTGTCACATATACCTACTTCCTCCTTTGACTTACTATCAGTTTCTTCAGCTGGGGATCCAAGCTGTGTATGGATTGACTCCAACAAGTCATAGTCCTCAAAGTCCAACGCAAAATCTTCAAAGTCCTCAAAGGCCTGCACCGAGAAGACAATCCCATGATTCCCCTCGTCGTGCCCGCTCCCAGCGTTGAGCTGGTGGGATGGGGTCGTGCTTGAGGACCCCCACTGGATCCTCTGCTGCTTCGACTCCTTGTCTGTCATCTTTTTGGCCCGTGCCTCCACCCCTCCCCGCTGATGGTGGGTGCCCTGCTCATCCAGGGTGCGGCTCGCCTGCTGCCGATACCGTCCTTCGCCTCCACTCGGTGTTAGTAGCCCAGCCGAGCCCGCTGGCTATCCATACAGAGGCTCTCCACACTCCAAAATAACTCACCAGGGTCCCCCTCACCAAAAAGACTCGAGCGAGATTTATAGGCTCTGATATCAGAGTCTAAGACATCCACTGACGAATCCAAAAGCCACTGTGTCTGTGCAGGAAAAGCCCATTCACTTGTAAATGAGCAAGAACCACAGTAAAACCTGTGGTGTAGAAACCAAAAGAAGACAGAACCTAGAGAGGATCGCCTCACAAAATAATAAAAAGATGTGTCGCTTGTCCAACAACACTTTTGGTCCACAGTTAACAACAACCAGAGCAATGGGCTGATGCGCCGTCGGGCAGGTAAGGCCACAGTAGGACGAGGCCTGGGGCTTATCCAGTCCAGCGAGTGGCCACACTCTGGGAGATAACGCAGGATCCAGGCGGGGAAAACAGCAGGGACACCAGCACTGCTTAACAGTCAGAAGGGGAACTGTGGATAGGAATGCGTTTTTTTTTTTTTTTTTTGGCTCTCTCCACTAACTCACTTGCAGCATGGCGTTGATTCTGTGACGTTGCCGATTGATTGATTTAGTAGCTGCAGCTATGGACTGGTCAGCCAGCCCTCCCCACATGAACACCCCCCTCCGCCCAACCACCCCCACCCCCGCCCCTGCCCACCCTTCCCCAGCGATGGAGAGGGCCTCCTGTCGTTCTACAGCCAGACTGCCATAGGCGCACAGCAAGCAGCACCATGCCGATGAGTCACTCGCTGGAGAAGCAACACCCACGCCCCCAGTCTCAATTGAGCCGGGGTAGCCGCAGATCCAGGAATATACGGGCCTCTCGCCTGCTCGCTCGCTGCCTCGCACAGGCAGCACATCTGCATGCTGGAAGACAGGCGAAGTCTGGGCCCCCGACCGGACCGGGCCGAACCGAACCGAACCAGGGCCCCCGAAATCCCCTCTTGCCCGGAGATGATGCTGACGACACGCAGGACATGGGAGGCAGGCGAGCCGTCGTCTCGGCATCACACTTAGTCAAAGTGCGTTCCAGATGCACAACATGGAGCCTGGCGATAGGCTGCACTGTCTCTAGATCCCACGTCTCCATGGAAACCATGATTGCTACTGGAGCTCTCCCCTCAGTCACTCGGCTGGTACCTGCAGATTGTCG
>CM050213.1:7780000-7807500 GCA_027475355.1 Coilia nasus
GCCATCCTTCCCCGTTTTACCAACAAACCAAATATCTGGCCAATGCGGCTCCCGAGTTAACAAACAAATAGCCGGCAGACCGCTGCCTGTCTTTGCTGCTCACTGCTGCGTTCGTAATGAGGTTCTGACCAGTAGGGTCTAACGTTCCTCGGTTCCACCCTTCCTAGAATCAAGGCCGCATGACTTCTTAAAAGCGATCCCCCGGAGATGAGACCCAAACAGGCTGTGGCCGTCCCATCTCATCGTCGACATTCCGACAAAAAACTAGAAAGATTAAGAGCAGATTAAACTTTTAATACTCTTGGCATGCGCTACACTAATCCTCACAACCACACGGCTTCCTCAGACCACAATGATGACTCTGTCAGAGAAGCAGTAGCTGGGCAGACTTTAACTGAACTTGAAAACACAGGAACCAGAATTCTGACCGCACATTAATACAGCCCCTTAAAAACTGAACAGGGACCAGCGTTTCTTGGACTACATAAAGTTCATAACAAACACTGCTAACCTGAATGAGGAGGTGCAAGTCAGGGCTTTTAAGGACACTAGGAATACTATTAATAAAAAAACAATAAATAATAAAAAATGTAATTCTTTCATTTGGCCTAAAATGTTTGGCTGAACCGTTTTGGCAGTGGTTAAATTGGCTCTTGTAAGGAAGGAGAGCCCTTCTTTACTTATAGTAGTCAATAAACACTCTATTGTATTACTATAAATACTGTAGCAGAGGAAGCTCAGCTCTGGCTGGCTGTTTTGCTGAGGTGAGGAGAAGGAATGGAGCTCCGAAGGGCTCTGGCCTAATTTAAACTCTGTCCCCTGGGATGGCAATGTGTGTGTGTGTGTATATGTGTGTGTGTGTGTGTGGGGGGGGGGGGACTTTTATTTTGTAACGTGTGTAGTGTGTGTGAGCCTGCTTTCCTTCCCTTTGCCCCTCCTGCCCCCTGCTGGCCTACACTCACTCTTCATGTCGTCCAGGTCGGCGCTAGCCAGCATCTGGGCCTCGGCCTCGTCGGTGGGCACCTTCTGGTAGACGGCCGTCTCCATGGCGGTCATGCTGCCAATGCAGATGCGCTCGCGCAGGTCGTAGCTCGTGCGCTGGGCCCCCGGCAGACGGTGCAGGGGCTTTCTGCGGAACCAGCCACGCCCACTCACGCTGGCCGGCTCAGGAGACGGACTGAACCTGGGGACAGACAGGGGACACAGAGATGTGTGTGACTGCATGTACACATCAGGGCAGGAATTTCACGAGGGCCATGAGGGCCATGGACCTCGTGCCCTCTCAATTTGGCCTTGTGCCCTTGAAAAATATCTGCCAGAAGGCCACAGTGGCCCTGATGCCCTTCCACAAAATTGACAACACAAAAGGCCAGGTGGCCTTGCCCCTAAAATGATGAAATTCCAGGCCTAGTACAGATGACAGTTTCATTAAGACTTCAAGACTTCAAGACTTTTGTTGTTATTGAACAGTTGCCTGTACAACAAAATTAAGCAGTTGTACAGTTCCAGGTGGTTGTAGGTGAGTTTGGCTTTGTAGTAGTCTGTGAAAAAACACACAAGAACTGTGCTGTATTTAGAGATCTGGATAAACATGAATAAAAATCTGCACACTGAGAGCTCCAGTGGATAAAAAGATTTAATCACCACCAGTGATGTGACATTTCGGGCCACATAGCCCTTCTTCACTAGCCTGGTTAACCATCCCCCTGTACTTAATTTCATTTTGTACAGAGGGTCTGGCCCATAGACATCCTATACATATGTATTGGATGTCTATGGTCTGGCCTTGCTGCCAGCGCATCCGAGCCAATCAGCGAACAGAGGGAGTGTTTGTGAGCGATGACATTGACTTTGTGTGCTTTATTTGAGTTGTAGTGCCTAGGTAGGCTAATTGCATACATGACAACAAGACTTTAGAGACTGGGTAAAGGCAGAGCCACTTGTTTTAAACCAAAGCAGAGTCCAAACCTCCAGGAAGAAATCAGTTCTCAATGCAGCAAGGCCAGACCCTCTGTACAAAATGAAATGAAGTACAAAGGGTGGGTTTACCAGGCTACTTCTTCAGGCCTGCACACTATTACAAAATGTCTCCCAAAAGTTAATACAGACAAGGCTACGCTTTGATCGTCAGGCGTTCATCAGTGTGCCAAATCTCCTTTTTTGACTCTCTTCCTTGGTGTGCTGTTTGGTCTGGCACCTGTTGAAGCTTGTTTGAACTTTTGTCTCTGTGTTTTTAGCCAAGCTACACCTACCCAATATTGTTTTATTTTGACCCTAGAAATCTGCCTTAGTTACAGACAGGCACTGACTGCACAGAATAACAGGTAACTGCAAGTACCACAATGAATCATTTAGTAAAAAAAACGTAAGATTGTGTATGTGAAAAGTTGACTGATTAAATGTGGTTGAAACAAGCATCCTCATTCATTATTAAATTGCAAAAGGTGGCCTGTGCCCAAGTGAGGAAATATGCATGTAGTGGCATGAAGTTTTTTTTATAAACTATACACAACTTACCAGACCTAACTACATGTAAAGACATAAAACATACAAAATCTAATGTAGTCAGTGGAGTAAAGGAGGCCGACATACCTCTTTACATGGCAAAACAGCATTTACTTGCCTTTTTATAATAATTTTTACAGCTACTTAGATCATTTTCCTCACTTTCTTTTTAATCCGACACGGGTGAGTATAGTGATTTGTCTTGGTTTTTTGTCAACAAAACAGCATATGGTGCAGTAAAAACCCTCTAAAGAAGATTACACATAGTAAACAGCAGATGGCGCTAGAACACAGACATCCTCCTCACCCACTGCTGCATCAGCAAAACCACATGCTGCTTTCACTCACATTTTTATTCCGCAGCGCTACATCCTATTGTCCTGTAATTTTTGCTATCTTCCTCACAAAATGGCAAACAAATCCATGCAAAATGTGTGTATTTGTTTATCATGATATGAGGACAGACATGTACTACCTGAGCATCACTGTGGGCTGGAGATCCACAGCTTGCCCCATACATTATTCATAGCCTTACCCAATAATTTATATCCTGATTGCCATATGTTTTTATAAGCCAGATGGGTTTCCAGACACAGCTCACATGCATGCTTCTGGGCTATTACCACTGTGAAACATCATTTATATCCACACAATATCCACATAAAATCCACATAAACACACTCTCACCCCATGTCCTTTCAGGATGTATTAAATTCAAAAATAATATCGCGGCTAGCTGAACAGGCAATGGCCTTACACAGCAAAACCATAGACAAAGAGATGAAATTACCATCATTTATTGGCAAAACTACCTATTTTTGGTAGGGCCTATTATGTGTCAAATTATAAAGTCACAACAAGGAAAAATGTTTGTGAAGAAGGGCAGGAGAAACCCAGAGCATTACAAGGACAGACAGGAGAATGCAAAATTGAGGCTGAATTAGGTTTTGCCACATCTAATGTCTCCTGTCTCCTTTCCCATCATCCAAGTTCCCCTTCACCAAGCTCCACTACCATAATATCAGATTCTGAAGAGCATATTTTATTTCCAGCTTTTATTTTGAAACAATGTTTGAAAGTAGAGGCCAAACACAGCAGCCCTACCTGCTGGGCGCTTCTTCCTCCTCCTCTTCCTCCTCCCCCGCCGGTCGCTCCTGCGTCTCCTCCTGGTCCTCCTCCGGGTCCTCCTTGCGGGGCTCGGGCCCCTGGGGGTCCGGGGGCCTCTCGCTCTCCATGTGGAAGCTGCTGGAAGGCACGGGATCCACCAGGTCCTCCTCGCTGCCCATGCTAAACTAAGAGGACAGCACACAGAGTTAACCCTCAGCAGTCGCCCTTAACGTCAACCCCTCTCATATCTGGCCGAGGTCATACGCTCATCTCTCATCCCCCCTACTCCTCCTCTCCTCCTCTCTCAGGCAGTCACTCTATATGGCTATATCTCTTCCTATCTGTGGGTAGCTACCTGTTAAACTTACCTTCAGCAACCGTCCTTAACATCAACCCCTCTCATATCTGACCGAGATCACACGTTCACCTCTCACACCCCCTTCTCCTCTCTCAGGCAGTCACTCTATATGGCGATATCTCTTCCTATCTGTGGGTAGCTACCTGTTAAACTTACCCTCAGCAGATTGCTATCTGTTCAGTGTCAGCTCTTTGTTAAGGTTCTCATCTTACTGGCAAAGGGAAAGGAGAGTCTTTATTCCTTCTTCCCTGCCTTTTTTTTCTCATGGGTTGGCCTAAACCTTCTGAAGACGGGGACTACACTTTGACTTACAGAGGGTGAAATTGCCTTTTATACTGCGGGCATTTTAATTGATTCATCTCAAAATAATGTTATGCCACTACATATTCTGCAAATACACAAAATCTCTCGATTTTGTCAGTGTTTGTCAGTGTTTCAAACAGAGAGTCTCAGTCTAACACTGGAACATTCTATGGCAGTCACCCCAGGTGGGGCCTACCTGTGGCTGATCTTCAGGTGTCTCGGTGGGTGTGGCCGCAGGGCCCTGGCCCTCTGTCTCGGACTCCGCCTCCTCCTCGTCGACCTCGTGGATGGTGGGCGTCACCTCGGAGGGGGGCATGGAGGTCTTCTTTTTCTTGCGCTTCTTCTTGCGCCGGCGGTCCATGCTGAGCACCCTCTTGCGAAAGCGCTGGGGCGGGGGCAGGTGGGTGGAGAGCGGGTGGTGGGTGTGGTGGAACATGTGCCGATGGTCTGGGGAGAGGTAGAGAGATGGGGGTAAGAGGCTGGGAGTGGGGCTGGGGGTGGGGGTGAGGGTGGGGATGGGGCACTTTCAGGACACGGGAAGCTTTGTGAAAAAAAAACACAAGAGTTTTTCCTGTTTTCATGCAGAGTGCCGAGTGGCCCATTCCTGGGCGTCTATCAGAGGAAGGCTGCTAAACAATGGACAAGTAAAGACTAAACACAGATGAGAAATAGAAAGATAATCTCTTGGGTTGCCAGTTAAAGACACTGAAAATAAAAATATTGTGTGAATGCGTTCATAAATCACTGTAAGACTGTAACTTTATGTTAGATAACTGAAGACTCAAACTAAGGTTAATGGTTGTCTTCTACTTTCCTTTTTGGATACATACATACATATATACAGTACATACATACAGTACATACAGTACATACATACATACACAGTATATATACACAGTCATTAGGCTGACATGTTTCAGACAGAAGTGTAGCTCTGCTACAGTACATGACTCCTTGAGGTTTCCGAGGCCACTGTAGCGAAGAGTAACAGATTTCATGAAACATTTTGAAATACGTTCAAAAGCAATATCTGAATGCCAACATGCATCCTCCCAGGATTCTGAAGGCCCGGCACATTCACCAGCCTGAGAAGGTAAACAGAGAGGTTCTGCCATTCAAAAAAAAATCTCAGCTTATACCAATTAGAGCATCTACGTCAGAAAGTGACTGTGTGTTGTCAGTCACAATCCTGGTGGCAGGTGTCAGGTGTCAGTAGGCCCCACAGCCCACTTGCGCTAATAGAGCGGGAAAACAAAGAGCTTCCTCTAGGGAATACATTAAACTCTCTCTCTCTATCTCTCCCTCTCTATCTATCTCTCTCTCTCTCTCTCTCTCTCTCTCTCTCTCTCTCTCTGTGCTCATCCTGAATGACTTCATTTCTGTGACTCTGCTTCTTCGCATCTGTGTGACACCTTCACAAATTATTCACTTATACAGAGAATGTACTAAGGCGAAAACAGACTGCAGCTGTGTAAAGCGGGCTGTGTTTCAGGAGGAGGAATGTTACATGGAGGACAGGCCAAATTCTTAAACATCAGCGTCAATGACTGGATAAGTGGGATTGCCACTGTAGAATATGTCAATGTATGCTTTCCCTTGATGACCCTTAAGTTAACACTTACAGTGAAGCCTCTGTAAAAACATATAAATTATTTTGACAGCTAATAGTGGGCTGTATCGTGTAGCACAGATGCAGTGTATCACAAACCACTTGGTGTGATATGTAAGAAGGGTAATTTCAAATGACAGGCATCTTGTGATAAACCTAACTTATAGCATTGTGCAATACACTGCGTCACCATTTAGACTCAAGAGGACTCGTGCACTCCTACACAAAACTTTTAATTATTAAAAATGATTATCTGGGGAACTGTCACACAAGTGTTAGCCTCCCAATCTCGCATCCTGAGTCCAAGTGCACACTCCCACTCCCAGTCTCTATCTCCCACTCAAGCCCTGTCATTCTTCACAGTTGGATTTCAATAAAGACAAAACTTTGGAAAGACATACTTCGGAACTTGGCAAATAGTGTATATCTTATTCATAATGTGCATGTCGTATGCCTAATATAAGGCCACCAGATTGTTAAAGACTTGGGAGATTTTCCAGAAATAACTAGGACATTGCCAGCTCTGCAGTTAATATTGTTTAAGTAATGTTTCTGCTAGAAACAAATGGAGGCAATGTGTGTTTTTGTGTGTTTTACTAGGGACAGACCCCCAAAAAGAGTATCGTCCTTGGACAATAAGGATATCTGGTCACCCTAGAATAACATACATGTAATATGTATACACACATACACATGTACTGTATGTGCGTTGTTACAGAAGTTTTACTTTACTTACATGAAACTAGCTATCCATCTTCTGACATAATGACAAAACCACCTGTCTGCAGCACCACAGCCACACACACACAAACGTCTTTCCATGAAAGTGCCTTGGCAGAAACCCGACTACAAGGACGAGATTTACAATATCTGTGGCGGCCAGTGGCTTAGCGAGAGGCTCCAGAGGAGTGGGCGGGGATCAGTGCTACAGAAAAGGCCATTAAAATGGGGCTCAGTGCCTCAGAGGCCAGGCCTTGACAAGTGGCTCTCACCGTGACAGTGCCATTAATCTCCCCCGGACAAGTTTAAGGAGCGATACTCGCTGAGCTGACCCTCAAGACGTTCCAATCGCCTGTGAGTGATGATGCTTATGAAACAAAGATGGCAGCTCATTTGCAAGTTTCGCTCAAATTCAAGTGCACATGTGTGTCAGTGTGTGTGTGTGTGTGTGTGTGTGGTTGTGCGTGTGTGTGTTTGTGTGTGTGTGTGTGTGTGTGTGTGTGTGTGTGTGTGTGTGGGTGGATGTGGTTGTGTGTGCGTGAGAGTGTGTGTGTGTGTGTGTGTGTGTGTGTGTGTGTGTGTGTGTGTGTGTGTGTGTGTGTGTGTGTGTTGCTTAATTTGACTAGGCAAGTACTGAGTCACCGAATGTGCTCATTGACTTTCGTGGCCCCGTGCCTTGCAGCCAAGATCACATGCCTCGTGTACGAAATCACTTTCCCCTTCAGCTGTTGCTACTTACACTCAAAGTCCTTCTCATTGTAGCTGCGGCCCATTTTCTCTGCGCCATTGGCTGCGGATTCAGAAATGATGTCCCCAAAGCGCTCCACAGACAGGGCCTTCTCCAAGTCCTCATCTTCCTCTGCTTCGGTAGGATCCCTCTCCTCTTCAGCCAGAACCTGAGGTAAAATATGAGTGTTAGCATGCTAGCTCTACGAGGCACTGGTGGATACATTAGGCTTCTCTATCCACCAGCACAAGACTGATTCTGAAATCACCATAGGTGTACTGTAGTTGTAAGCTGACCTGTCAATCATGTCCACTTAATCAGAAGGCTTTCTTTGTTGTTGCTGACTGATTTTATAACCTAATTTTTTCTGGGCCTACCCATTTTCAGATTCCTGGCTATGTCACAGGGAATAACAAATATCTACAACAATAACATTTTTGAATATAAATGCAATGACACAAGTGTAGCTATTTAGTTATCACCGTACTGCTGGTGGAACAACTTGCTTTGAATGAAAAAAAAAAAAAAAAACTACAACATTACTACATTACTACGACATCACAGAGAGTTTTTACTAACACATTACAACTTGGTCATTGCTATTCTGGTAACAACAAAGTTATAATAGTGGGTGTCTTTTAAACGGATAAAGTATGTACAAGCCTGCCATGTTAGCATGTCATATCATGTCACATGTTATGTTATGTTGTAAACATCCCCAGGTGAAATATCTTAGCTCCCTTCTGCTGCTGTCTATCACTCCACACACAGCAACAAGCACAAGCATGGGGTGAGGGGGTGGGGTGGGGTGGGGTGGTGGTGGGCTGTGGGGGGTTGGGTGGAGGCACAGATGATGATGGTGATAATGATGATGATGATGATGATGATGATGATGATGATGATGATGATGACAATGTAACGCCGACTGTAGCCATTTGGATGAATGGAGATGGAGGCAGCGATATTTTTCCTCAAGTCAAGATTTTATTGCCTATATTTGTACAGGCTAACAAAAGGGCAGTAGGAGGTGTCCCAATACTCGATACTGGGTGGGGTGGTGGTGGAGGGCTGTGGGGGGTTGGGTGGAGGCTACAGATGCGTGGATGGTGGTTACAGCCACTGAGTCCACAGCTAAACCGCGGGTCGGGCGGATGACGTGACGAAAATAATAATAATATTGTAATTCAGGAGGGTGGCGGTTTAACTACCCAAACAAAAAATACATACATAGCCTACACTGTTAAATATGGTGGGCGGGTGCGGTTTTGAAAATTGGTCAAAAACCGTGGGTGCAAATGGATAGCGGACGGATGATGAGTTTTGTGATGCAGTTGCGGATGAAAAAATAGCCCATCCACGCATGTCTAGTGGAGGCACAGATAATGATGGTGATGATGATGATGATGATGATGATGATGATGGTGATGATGATGATGATGATGATGATGGGTGGAGAAGGACAACTAGAGGGATCAGTAACCGGAAAATGTCATCCACCCAGCTGGAGACTGGCAGCAGCCTGGAGCCACCCTGTCGAGATTGGTGGAGGCACAGATGATGATGATGATGGTGATGATGATGATGATGATGATGGTGATGATGATAATGATGATGATGGGTGGAGAAGGACAACTAGAGGCATCAGTAACCGGAAAATGTCATCCACCCAGCTGGAGACTGGCAGCAGCCTGGAGCCAGCCTGGTGGAGGCACAGATGATGATGATGATGGTGGTGATGATGATGATGATAATGATGATGATGATGATGGTGATGATCATGATGATGATGATGATGATGATGGTGATGATCATGATGATGATGATGATGATGATGATGATGGTGGTGATGATGTGTGAAAGAGGGGCAGCTAGAGGTAGCCTGGTAAACCAGCCCCTCGTACTTAATTTCATTTTGTACAGAGGGTCTGGACCAGACACCGTCAGAAACGATTTGTTGGAGGTGTGGACTCTCCTGAAGTTTAAAACAAGTGCCTCTGCCTTTACCCAATCGCTAATGCCTGGTTGTCACGTATGCAATTAGCCTACCTACCTACACACTACAATTCAAATGTAGCACACAAGGTCAACGTCACCGCTAACGAACACACCCTCTGTTCGCTGATTGGATCGGCCTTGCTGGGGCCGACTGAATGACCCTCAAGAGATTCCGGTCCAGACCCTCTGTACAAAATGATATGAAGTACGAGGCCAAAGGGATCAGTAAGCGGAAATGTCATCCACCCAGCTGGACACTGACAGCAGCCCTGGAGCCAGCCTGTCATGCACACTCACCACGTCTACCAACGCCTACCATCCCGTGACCCAGCAAGCAATGCACATCGAATCCAACAATCCCACAGCAGACACCCACTACAAACATTGTACCCTAGACAAGAGCCCAGTGCAGCAGCTCAGAGAACTGCATGATAAGCAAAGCAAACACATTCAGGCAAGTAAATAAGCAAGTCACCACACACTGGAAAACACTTTACTTGGTTTATTTCAAGCGAACAATGTGAAACACATATAATAATAAACGAAGTAAAGTCTATTTCAGTGTGCAGTGGCTTACCTATTTATCGCTAATTTTATACATTTTCTGCAAACTAGTGATTCCCATTTAGTGATTCCCATTTTGAACACACAGCACACCACAGCACACAGTGTACACTACACAACAAAATTCCACTCTGCATTTAAGCCATCACATGTGTGAGCAGGGGGGCAGCCTGACAGGCGCCCCAGGGAGCAGTGTGTGGGGGTGGTACCACGCTCAGGGTACCTCAGCCACAGGGGAGGATAGAGGAGAGCACTGGTCAATCACTCTCCCCCCACCCACCTGTCAGTGTGGGGAATCAAACCTGTGACCCCTTGGCCACAAGTCCAACGCCTTAACCGCTAGCCCATGACTGCCCCCCCATTAGCCAATGACTACATCTAAAAGCTGGCTAAAAGCAGGACCAGAGACCAGAGACTGTGCATGTAATTTGACCTGTCTCAAACACATTCAGGTGTTGAGATGCACCACTCAGGAAAACACTAATGTGGCTAAGGGGGTGGCGTTTAAGTCTTTAAAGATGTTTGCCTAACGTGGCTAAGGGGGTGGCGTTTAAGCCTTTAAAGATGTCTGCCTAATGTGGCTAAGGGGGTGGCGTTTAAGTCTTTAAAGATGTCTGCCTAATGTGGCTAAGGGAGTGGCGTTTAAGTCTTTAAAGATGTCTGATTGCCTGGACGACAAGCGACAGGTCTGTCTCTGTAGCCTCCCGGGGCGCCTCCCTGCCCTGCCACATCGCGCCTCCCACCTAGAGGAGCCCCTTGAGGGGGCAGATTTCAGCACCGCGTGGAGGTCGGCGGCTCTCTTTAAGCGCCGGGTGGATAATTAGCCAGCAACAGATGGGCCAAACACGACAAAACAGGAGGAGCGACGGGGGCGGGGGGAAGCCACTAATTAGAGGAGACAAAGTCCTCTTTGTCGATTGTGTCCCTTTGGCTTTGCTGGAATTAATGGGGACAACATTTCATTAAGTGGCCAGCCACGCTCTCATGTCCGCACGGATGTTCCCTTTCATCTCCATTCATACTGCTGACTTAAATGGGTGGGACGCCTGACCTGCGATGCTGATGATAAATAGCTACTTCTGTAAGGGACAAGAGAGGTGGGAGTCCGGCCAAATCAGTGGCACTCACCCAGAGGCAGATAAAGTGAAAGAGAGTGTGTGGAAGGAGGGGGGGGGGGGGTGAAAGAGAGAGAGGGCTATTAAGATGGGAGTACCTCTTTTTGTGAGGTACACTGGAAAACACTTTACTTGGTTTATTTCAAGCGAACAATGTGAAACACTTATAATAATAAACTAAGGAAAGTCTATTTCAGTGTGCGGTGGCTTACCTATTTATCGCTAATTTTATACATTTTCTGTGAACTAGTGATTCCCATTTAGTGATTCCCATTTTGAACACACGAGAGGTGGGAGGCCGGCCAAATCAGTGGCACTCACCCAGAGGCAGATAAAGTGAAAGAGAGTGTGCGGAAGGAGGGGGGTGGGGGGGTGAAAAAGAGAGAGGGCTATTAAGATGGGAGTCCCTTTTTTTGTGAGGTACAGTGGTCCCTCGCTATATCGCGCTTTACCTTTCGCGGCCTCGCTGTTTCGTGGATTTTTTTAGTGCATGCAATCTCCTGTACAGTACAGAATGCGCTTAGCTTGTAAAATTTACATACATCTTCCACGGCTAGCTGTGTGACCCTGAAGTGCTGTATGTTTGCAAGTGTGAACTTTGCCTGTCTGAGAAAAGTGTAAAAGTGTAGTGAGGGGGTTTTACAGCCTTTAAACATCTATAATAATTAAATAAAAAATAAAGCTGACTACTTTGCGGATTTCGCCTATCGCGGGTTGTTTTTAGAACGTAACTCCCGCGAATAACGAGGGACCACTGTAATCACAGAAACATATTTGGAAAAAGGGAATACAAGTGAAGGAGAAACCTCAGCTGCAGGTAAAAAGATGACGTTTGGCTTTTATGTGACTTTAACTGGCTGATAGTATGATCTCATTCTCTCTGAGGAGGAGCGGGAGAGAGGAAAAAAAAAAGAGAACCACTGCTCTATTTTCTGCTCTCAGGAGAGATGAATGTGTGCAGCTGTAATAGCATCTCTCTGTCTCTGTCTGTCTCTTTCTCCTTCTCTCTCTGTCTCTATCCCTTTCTCTCTCTATCGCTCTTTCTGTCTCCCTCTGTTTCCCTTTCTGTCTCTCTCCCTTTCTCTCTCTCGTCCCATGCCTCCCCTTGTCTCTATCTGTTTGTCGTACACACACACATATACACACACGAATATATCCAGTGTCTCTCACTCAGTTTCTTTCTCTCCCTCGCTCTCAATCACAGACACACACACACACAGACACACACACACAGACAGACAGATCCATTGTCTCTCACTCAATTTCTGTCACTGTCTCTTACACATGCACGCACTCAAGCACACACACACAGACACATACACAAAGACACACACACACACGTACACACACACACACACACACACACACAAGCACATATGCACACGAACCCACACACATGCACATACGCACACGAACACATACACACACACACACACACACACACATTCCCACTCTTTTTTTGGCTCTTTTTTTTTGCCTCTTTTTTTACTTTCAATTGTCTGTTTGATTATCGCAGCACAATGGCAGCGGAAACAGGCCGCGTTGTTTCATGTAGCTGTATCGCTTTTATCATTCCTGATTGCACCACTGGCTCCACTACCACACCTCGCTGAATGGCGAAAAGGGCAGGGGGCCCGAGAACAGCGTTTGTCCAGCCACTGTTTAAGGCGGCGCATTGTGCAAATGTTAATTGCCCACACAAACGTAGCGGCACTGCCTCGCGCCATAAAGGTTATGGATTGTGTCTCTATTCAGTGCGACAAAACGGAGGTGTAGCGAATGGGAAATCAGCACGGGCCAGCAGATGCGTGTGTTTGCCAGCCTTTCATCACAGCCCTGGGTAAACGGCAGACCCAGCTGAGCACATGCTGGCTGCAGAGGAGGGGAGGGGCAGGAGAGGGGTAGGGGCAGGAGAGGTAGGGGCAGAAGAGTGGTAGGGGTAGGGGCAGGACAGGGGTGGGGTCAGGAGAGGAATAGGGGCAGGAGTGGTAGAGGCAGGAGGGGTAGGGGTAGGAGCAGGAGAGGGAGAGGGGCAGGAGAGGGGTAGGGGTAGGGGCAAGAGAGGGGTAAGGTCAGGAGAGGAATAGGGGCAGGAGTGGTAGAGGCAGGAGGGGCAGGGGCAGAAAAGGGCTAGGGGCAGGAAATGGGTAGGGACAGGAAACAGGTAGGGGCTGAAGAGAGGTAGGGGTAGGAGAGGGGTAGGGGCAGGAGAGGGGTAGAGGCAGGAGAGGGGTAGAGGAAGGAGATAGGTAGAGGCAGGAGAGTGGTAGGAGAGGGGTAGGGCCAGGATGGGGTAGGGGCAGGAGAGGGGTAGGAGTAGGAGGGGTAGGGGCAGGAGGGGGCAGGGGCAGAAGAGGGGTAGGGGCAGGAGGAGAAGGAGTAGGGGCAGGAGGGGTAGAGGCAGGAGAGGTAGGGGCAGGAGCGGTAGGGGCAGGAGAGGTAGAGGCAGGAGGGGTAGAGGCAAGAGAGGGGTAGAGGCAGGAGGGGTAGAGGGAGGAGGGGTAGGGGGAGGAGAGGGGTAGAGCCAGGAGAAGGGTAGGGGCAGGAGAGGGGTAGAGGCAGGAGAGGGGTAGAGGCAGGAGAGGGGTAGAGGCAGGAGAAGGGTAGGGACAGGAGAGGTAGGGGCAGGAGAGGAGCAGGGGCAGGAAACACTCACAAGTACACCCGCTCACCTGCTGCCCGCACACATCATCAGGTCTCATACACCTCATCCTGGCTCTCTCTCTTTCTGTATATCTTTTGTTCATTCTCTCTCTCTACATCTTTCTTTTTTCTCTTTCTCTTTCTGAGTTTGTCTGGATCCCTCTGTCTTTCTCTCTCCCTCTGTCACGCTGGATCTCTCTCTCTCAGTCTCTGCCTCTCTTTTTCTCTCTCCCCTCTGGGTTAGGGGTCTTCCCTGAATCCTCCTAACGGGACAACAAAAGCTGGTTTACAGGAAGAAGGTCCGTTCAGATTCACAAACACAGGCAAACATTACTGAATGTTTGTGAACATTTGTCTGTCTATTTGGAGCCCTCTGCAAACATTTAGTAAACATAAGCAAACAGTCTGAGGAGGAAGTTCTCAGTGGACTAAGACTTGACGCTGGCCTACGGGTTACTGGTTGGATCCATCAAGTTGTAATGTTTACACAGAAACATCCAAATATAAAAGTAGAATGCAGAACAGATTGTACAGATTGTAAAAATACAGTGAGAACACATTCGCCTTAACCATTTCCCTTCGTTTGTAGAATTTGAATGCATGGCAGTCATTACTCAACTCCAATTCATTCTATTCTTTCAGGCCACACCCCAAGGTGGGCACCAGAGGAGCTGTGCCAAGTTACTGGGTGGGAGGCTTGGGGAAGTCAGTGCACAGTGTGACCAGAGGGGGCGCTGTTACAGAGTAAAGCCTCTAGCTTTCTGTGCCCTCCCTGCTACACAAGCACCCACCTGAAGGCTTGTAAGTCAGTGTTGCAAGTGATTTGGTCAGTGCCCTGTCTTTATCACCGCTGAGGATGGGGATGGAGGAGGAGGAGGAGGAGGAGGAAGAGGAGGAAGAGGAGGAGGAGGAGGGGGGTCATAAATCCTCCCGAAATAACAGTGTCACTGAAGCGCACACCTAGCACTAGCAGTGGGAAGAGATGCTCCTCTGCCAGAGCCGTCACTCAGCTGGCACTGATCTCCTTCACCGGGGCCATTGGTGGGGGTGTGGGCACTACAGTCCAGGAGACGGCTGCAGCAGGCTGCTGAAAGGCAAGGCGGTGTGTGTGCATGTATGTGTGTGTGTGGGGTGGGGGGTGTTAGACCCTGCTGTGTCACAGCAGCTTAGTAAGGTCGGGTGTGGAGGCAGTGATCCGCAGCGAACAGCGGCGTTCTGCAGGGCGTGGCGGACGGGCAGGCAGGCGGCCGGTTGCAGGCAGGCGGTTGCAGGCAGGCAGGCAGGCGCTCAGTCATGTTGAAGGGCGAACGGGCTCTCAGTGGGCCCCCGAGCTCCTGATCTGCTCTCGTCCGTCAGCCACGGCAGGGCTGACGCAAGCCTCCAGCTGGAGACCGGCAATAAGGGTGATGTTGCCATGCCAACCCCGTCCCAGCTGGACTCGGGTGGTGGTGGTGGGGAGGAGGGGTAGGAGAGGGGCAGGAGGGGGTGGAGGGGTGGAGGGTCATGGCTCCACAGCTTGCCATTTATGTAAAACCTCTGGAATGGAGTGCACAGTCGGTCTGGCCAGAGCAGGATGATGAATAGAGCGCTTTAGCAGATCTGCCATGCCTGTGCAGGCAGCAGCCACACTAATGTGGGGAAAACTATAGGAATGGGAGTTACCAAAAGGGGGCAATCAGCTTGCTAAGGAGCGAATTATAATAACAATAATAATGCAATTAAAACACTCCAGAGGAAAATGTTCCCCTGATCATTTTTTTCCACTCCATTCCCCTACGCACGCCCATTTTGCTGCTACACACATTCACACATACACACACACACACATGCACACACATGGACACACACACACAGCCACAAACACACGCACACACACACAGCCACACACACACAGTCACACACACGCACCCACACACACACACACACACACACACACATACGCAGTCACACATAGACACACACACACACACACACAGTCTCACACACACACACTCACACACACACACACACACACACACACACACACACACACAGTCTCACACACACACTCACATACACACACACACATGCACACACACACAGCTGGCCCTACACTGGGAGGGAAAGAGAGCTGAGATTCACAGGAAATGACATTTTCCACAGGGCTCGCGGACGGATGACTCATCGTTCTGCCGCAATATTTCATCCCTGTACCTTTTGGTCTGAGGAGCGGCACACACAGTAAAAAGCATAATTAAACACAAACACGGGGCCCGTTGTCCTCCTCTGTAAGAAAATGGCGCTATGGTAACAGAGGACATGGGAAGACAGGGTTGCTGTGCATGGTGGGAAAATTCTTATTTGCTGGTAACCAATGGAAACTGTTGGGCAGGTGCGAGCTGGAGAATGACTCCTGTGCTCAGACACTGTCTGTGTATGAAACTAGGCGTAAGATTAGATGAGAAAGTTTCCAGATATATAGATTACAAATGGGTTTGACCTTGGTCAAATGTGCAGGTTGACGCACCCTGGTTAATGTATACGTATTAAAATGCAGCTTTGCATACAATTTTTAATATTTTTTTATTTATTTTACATATTTTTTATTTATATCACAGAGGGTTTATGTCCATTTTTGCTACTTTCATGATACACAGTACTTGTAATGTCCTTATTTGCAATTATACTGCATGTACTGTATATTGTTCAACACTGTTATAGCATAATCCACACTCAACAGGTCTACTGATGCTGTCTACTGTGACTGAGGCTGTTCTTGGATATCCTCAAGGGTGTGGTTCGGCCACAGATAACCACACCCATGAGGATATCCATGAACAACCTCACAAACACGAGTGTCATATTTCTTTTATACAACAGTTACATTACCAACACATCGATTCCATTGCTAACCCTAGTTTATGGACACAATTTTTAAATTAGTTTTTTAAGTTTTATTTAATTTTACTTCAGTTTGCTCCAGTCTCCAGTTAGAGTTAACAGCGTCTGTGGTTGCTATGCAACAAGTGTCTATTTATACACATTGATTTGTACATTCCCCTGTATTGTGCAGCGGCTGAGATATGGTTGCTGTTGTTCACAGTCCGAACTAGGCCTAACGCACAGCTGCTGTTCTGCAGTCTTGGGTGTCTTGTTAAAGTCGGCCATAGCTTATAAATTCACTCAATTTCTTTCTTTTTTCACTTTTCTCTCTCTCTCTCACTATGAACTAGATGTAATGGAATGTTGGTGTAAAGTGTTAACAACAAATTCTCATTTGTCATGAAACATTTAAAAGACAATCACAAATCATACATACACTGCCCTTCCATCTGATTTGTATATTTTGGCAAAAACATGGTTGTGGGAAAAGTAGTGTATTATGTCTTTATATTCCTGTATTATTAAGGAAGCATTAGCATTTTTTAATATCTCATTCAGCAGTAAACAAATTTAGGTTAAGTTTAAGTTAAAAGGCTGCATCACACACATACATTAAAAACAAAACATTTTTGGCTACGATGGAATGTAGAAAGAGGTCTCATCTTGGTCTGGGTGTTTAAATAAAAATAAATAGCTTACATGAAGCTCTTTCCCTGTCACTCTTCAGATTATCCAAATATGCTGTTGCAGTACATTATTAAGCATATTCCTTCACATTACTGCACCATAGCCTACATATCCAAATAGGGAAAGAAAAAGAGAAAATAGTCGACTAAAAACTTTTTTTTTCATTTTAAAACTTTAATTTTCTTAAAAAACAGAGCTGACCTCTCTGCAGCTACAGCAGGACCACCCGTAATGAGGGGATGAACATGAAAGCTTTCCGGGGCCGTCAGTTGAAAACCACAGGGTTCGTTTGGGGGAGAGGGGCAAACTAATTGGATCTTTTCAGGGGCCCAGTCATCTCTCTGGGCCGGCCTACCCCTGCTCTCAAAGGGCACTGCAGAAAATGTCTGTGAGTAAGTGTCTTAGAGATATTAGCAATGCTCAGTGCTTTTTCTGCAACTAGGGGCAATCCCAGCAGCAAATGTGCTCCATTGGCTTTATTCATATCATCAAACACATGTCACAGTAGGCATGGGTAGAGATTCACTGTCAGGACTGGGGGGGACACAAAAGTGATTTTTTTAATGCCTCCGCCCACCAAAGATATTTTTACTGGGGAGGACCATTCATGTTTTTCAGAAATTGATATTTGCACCCCTGACAGTAGGAATGTTGGTCCCAATCTAGGCCTGAATAAATGGTTCAGAATGGAGGCATTTATTACAATGGCTATATTGAAAAGGCTACATTTTACAACATATGTGAAAAGCATTAGTTAGATGTCAGTAAATGTGATTGTTGAGAACACAGGAGGCCCCATGATTTATTTCTTTTAAAACCACTCTTTGTCACCAAGACTAGTGGTTTAGAACCCATAGTGATGTTGTCATCTTCTTACACTTTATTCTCATCTGGCTCATTCAGTTTAAAGAGATTATTGAGTAATGCTATTGGTCAACTTTAATCAAACCCCTTTTTTGGAATTAACTTCAGCCTGACTCCACCACCTCAGGGCTACTGACCGCACCTGTACCTGTCTTTTTTAAGTACAGCTGTGGAAATGTTTTGGAATTATAGCCAGCTGTTTTTTTCTCTCTAAAATTATATACAGTATGTTGGTAAAATGTTCAAGGAACATGGTCCTTTGTGAAGTGAAAACACTTGCCTTCCAAGGGGAGTTAGCAAAAGTTAACTTAGCAAAACATGTGGGTGTCACAGGCTTGGTGATGTGCACTTTCTTTGTTTCTCAGGGTGATGTCTGATGGCAGATTACACGTTGCTTTTATTTTAAAAACTTTCCTCATGGCTCATCAAAACTGTTTTTTTGCTTCTTAATTGGCCTGATATTTTGGAGATACATTTTGTGTGCAGTCAACTGAAAAGGAAACATGAAGAAGTTTAAATTAGTGGTAGTCCAAACTTATTTTCTAACTTTTTTTCCTTACTAAGTTTAAAAAATCCCATTAGGATTAAACACATTGAAACTTAAAAAAAAAAAAAAAGACTCATTCCTACTTTCTAAGTAAGACTCCTGTCTGTACTTGACTTGTCATTTGAATAATGTATTTTTAAAAGCAGCTTAAACCCTTTGTACAATCCAATGACCATGGTAATACTTGTAGCAAATTAATCACAACATATTTTCATCTTTGGCCAAACTACTTGACCTGGAGGGCACGGAAACCTCCCTGTAATCCCAAAGACTAAAATTAACCGACATGGGTGACAAGAACAGACCTCAGACCATAACTCATCACAAACCTAATATTGTCCAAATGTTTACACAACCTTCTGAAAATCCCCCCGCCTCAATAATACGACCTATAGTGGGATAATTCATTCCCTGCCTAAGCCTACGGTAAGCCCGCCACAGCTATACTCAGAATATGACAGACCCAGTAGCCCCTTTTATGACCAGCGGTTTCTTTGAAGCGTCTCCGCACGAGTCCCAGTGTTAAAGAAATAAACATGGTTTAGGAATTCAGTTATGCTGGTGGCCGGCTGCGAGCCTGACAACTCTCCTGAGTCTTGGCTGCCTCATATTTAACAACAACGATCAGAGGCATGGTGCTTTTCCTCCATGTACATCTCACCACTGTGGGGGGGGGGGGGGGGGGGGGGGGGGGTTAGTGCCATTGGTTGGGCCCTGCGGGGTGGGGGTTGGTACCATTGGTTGGGCGCTGCGGGGTGGGGGTTGGTACCATTGGTTGGGCGCTGTGGGGTGGGGGGTGGTACCATTGGTTGGGCCCTACAAGGAGGGAGGCGGGGTTGGTACCATTGGTTGCACCCTACAAGAGTGACATTAACATGAGGGCACATGATGTGATGGTGGCTACGCCCCACCAGCTGAACTCTCTCTCTTGCCCTCCCAAATGTGAGAAAAAAGCCTCCTTTCAGTTGCTTTTTTATCCTTAAGAAATGCATTCACAACAACCAGGCCACAACAGACAGCCTGAAATAAACTCACATCTTTTTCTTACCTGTGGAGCCATTCAAAGGCAGAGAAATTAAAACAGATGTTCACAGTTGTGGGAAACAGCACATCTTTAACAAAAACACTTCCTATAAGCTCTTTCCAGGTCCTATTAGCTTGCACTGGCTAAATTGCATTAAATAAATGTGTTTAATTTTACTACATTTCCGTAATGTTCACAAGACTGCACACAAAAAACACACTGGGTGTTATAATTCAATTTATATTAGCCCCTTCCCACCTCAGCGGTGCAAATATATGTAACAAAACACAATAATTCCCACTGCTCAAAATATTTTCATTACACTCTAAAATGTTCCGGCACTGCAAATAAAATATTTTAATTGCAAATCATGATTGTAAGTTATACCTTCTTTGGTTTATTAAGCATAATTACAGAAATTGGGTGAACCCCTCCAAAGTTAGTTACTTTGGGTGCATTAGCCTACTGAAAAATGTTCACCATTCATTCGTAACTGATGCATTAAATCAAACCTTCCTCATTCATACACTCTACATGTCTCACTAACTAAAGATAATTATTTTGAGCATGCCGTGAAAACAATTCTCCAATGTCAATATCACTGAACTTTATAAGCTAAAACTTGTTTTCTTATAAAAGTTAATTGCAGGTGCTCCTGGTAGTTATAAAGAAGCCAGAAAGTTCACAGCATATTAGTCAGCCAGAACACTGGTTTATTTTGAGATGTTCCACGGTGTTTTTTGCATGGACAAAGTGTCAGGAACTAAGACTTTTTTGTCATTTGTAGAGGACACACTACTGTCAAGAGAAGAGAACAGGATCTCTGACTCAACAAACGACACATCACCAAACCTAGCTCAGTGCAAAGGGGCCTGGCTTAAGATTGGACAGTGTTTTGAAAATATCATATACCGGGGTATTCTTAAATACCAAGGGTATGATTTTTTAATACTGTGGCCTCCTACAGGTCATACTGAATTAGTTTGCACACACTGGTATGATAGAGATATGCTCTGACTGATACAAAAGAATAATTTCTTGCATTATAGGAAAAGTTATAATAATGAAGCAACACTCCAATATATGTAATACTTTAAGACTACTTCATAGATACTACTTGTTTGATATCACATACATGTACATTAGAAAAAAAATCTTAAATACCAACATACCAGGGTATTATGTCTGTAAAATATTGGGGTATGAAAAACTGGATACCTACCAAGCCTAGCCTGGTCCTTTGGTGGTCATTACAGAGCCTTCACAGTCATGGCTTAGCAGCTCTATTGACCCTGTCTCGGGGTCAAGAGCAGAGAGACACAGTGGCCTCCTCCCATGCGTTGGTCAAATTGTAGACATTTCAAAAGTTCATATAAGCATAATGCATTTTTCCTCATGACAGATGCTACCTCTTGGGAGCAACATTGCTTTCTTTTCTTAAGCCAGCATCATGCGGTCTTTGTTCAAGCATCTGACAAACTGATATGCTTCATGCTACCCCTGACAGACTCTAATGACATATCCGTCATCTGTAAACACATATGCAGTCTGCAGTATTCCCACGCACATATGACCACACAGAGAGTGGAGAAGTTAACCAGGCAGATGGCAATGCTCTTTGCTTATCTTTCTCTATCTCTTTGTCTTCCTCCTCTCTCTACCAGGGAATTCTTAAATACTGAAGGTATGATGTTTTAATACCGACAACAGGTCATGCTGAATTAGTTTGCACACACTGAAATGGTAGAGATACAAAAGAAGCATTTCTTAATTGCTTCTTGATAGAGACAGAGAGAAGGTACAAGAAAACAACAAAAATGGTTATTAAGAAAGACGTTTTTTTTTTTCCCTTCTCTCTACCTCTCATCTGATTCTTTTTGTCTCTCCATCATTCTGTCTCTTCGCTGCACACAACATGTCTCTCAGCCACCTCAGCCCTACAATGCCTGCTTCAGAGCCACTGTGCTTTGCTCAGCTGTTGCCCTGGAGACAGCATGGTAACGAAGCCTAATTAAGTGTATTTAAGTCATTTCACTTTATCATTGTGAACACTGCCACGCTCAGGGTGCCCAATCACAGGGGCCGCTGTGAGGATCACTTAACCCCAATAGCAGGGTTCACCTCTGAGAGGGAAGGAGTGCAACAGGCACTTCCTTCCTTTTCCTCAAATTAACCATGACGGGTAATAAACACACATGCATGCACACACACGTATATGCACACACACACACACACACACACACACACACACACACACACACACACACACACACACACAAACACACAGATACATTTTACCCTTTCCCGCTGGCTTTTGATAAGAACAGTGTGCATGCCAGCTGAGCTAAGGGTGGGGATGTGGGTGGGACTGAGTGTGGGGTGGGGGCATGATGTGTTGATGTTATGTTGGTGTTGTGTGGGTGCTGTGTGGGTGCTGTGTTGGTGTTGTGATGCCATTAGAAAGTTCATAGGCGTAGGCACAGGTGGGCGGGGATGGGCCTGTACCCACCCACTTGTCAATTAGAAGGCTCTACAAGTTCAATTGACTGCTTTAGTAATAAAAAATAACCTATGTATTTTGGGCTAGGCCCACCAGATTTTTTTCTGGGCCCAGACATTTCAAGATTTCTGGCTATGCCCCTGCCTGTGATGGTGTTGTGATAGTGTTGTGTTGGTGTTGTGATGGTGCTGTGATGCCATTGTGTTGGTGCTATGTTGGTGTTGTGTTAGTGTTAGTGATAGTGTTGTAATGCCATTGTGTTGTTGTGATGCTGTTGTATTGGTGTTGTGTTGGTGCTGTGTTGGTGTTGTTATATTGTTGTGATGCTGTGTTGTGTGTGTTGGTGTGTTGGTGCTGGGTTGGTGCTGTGTTCATGCTGTGTTGGGGCAGTGTTGTGTGTGTTGGTGCTGTGTTGTGCTGTGTTGTGTGTGTTGGTGCTGTGTTGTGTGTGTTGGTGCTGTGTTGGTGCAGTGTTGTGTGTGTACCTGATGCAGGTTGATCAACACGTCTGTCTCGGGGGCATGGCCTCCTGTGGCCATGGGGACCGTGAGCGGCGCGGGGGGGGAACGGCGGGACGGGGGGGATCAGCCCTTCTCTTTCACGGTTGGATTTCCAGTCAGCCTGTGGGGTGGCATAACCTGCAAGAACACACAAGAGGCAGGGAGAGGAGAAGTTTGGGATGAGCAGATGCGAGCTGCTTTACAGTTTTTCTCAATTGGTTTGGTACATTTCTCACATCAGAATTGAAATTCTCAAAAGTTCTTGTTCAATTGTCACATCACCATGCCATTTGTGCAAATGAAAAAGGCAGTTTCTCGTTGCATTAAACAAATTGCAAATGCTTTTGTCCATCCATGCAAAAGATTGTGTACAATTCTCAGTTTTTTTGTACATTATCAGTTGCTTTTGTCATGCTAATCAAAATGCTTTGTTATGGGAATCTATCAAATTGTCTCACTCCCCAAAACATTTAGGCTATAGTTCATCATATAAGTGTTCACGTGCAAAATGATTTACCAAGCTATCATAACATGTCAAGCATGGAGGTGGAAGGTGTATGACCGTGAGCCACACACACACGTAATCCTTCTCGGTGCAATGGATGTAGCATGCCAAGACATAACAGCAGATTCCTGCAGAGCATGGATTAGGCACTCCAGAAGATACTATCCATGCTGCCTTGTACGGGAGGACATCCGGTGTGACGTGGATGAAAATTTGTGGCATGACAGATGGAAATGTGAAGAAGCTGAAGATCAGGATTAGGATTTAGAATTTGGGGAGATGTTCATATTTTTTGTTTACTTACTGTATAACCTATGTTTATATTTTTGACCTATTACTTACTGAATTTTACCTTTGTTCTGTGCAGTGCTGTCTTTTTTTTCTTTATGCACTGCAATGTCAATGTCTGCCAATAAGGAAGTCATACTGTAAATGTGAATCTTGTCTTTTGCAATCAATCCCCCACATATACATTATATGAGGTCAAATGTACAACACTTGTCATCACACCTAAACAACATTTTACATCAAAATCTCCCTTTGAAGTGCACTATTTAATTGCCAACATGACAAATGAATTTGACTGTCTTATCCGTACACAGTGACACAATGACTAAACATTCTGATGACACTGACACGTATATTGACACAAAAACTTGCTTTTGAGGGATGAACTAAGGATTTTGAGCAAGAGACTGGCTTTTGCAGGTGATCCACGGTGTTTTGCTATTTGTCCAAACTGTTTTGAGAAATGCACTCGATCTTCTGCAAATTGCAAGAAAGATTTGAAAAATGTACCAAAGCGATAGAGAAAAACTGTAATGTACTGCCACTTATTGCTACCTGCTCCTAACCTGGTAAACCAGCCCCTTTTACTTCATTTCATTTTGTACAGAGGGTCTGGCAGTGATGTATTCAGAAACAATTTCTTCCTGAAGGTGCTCTGCCTTTACCCAGTCGCTAATGTATGCAATTAGCCTTCCTACGCGCTACAATTCAAATGTAGCACACAAAGTCAACGTCATCACTGACAAAACTCCCTCTGTTCGCTGATTGGCTCGGATTTGCTTGGTCCGAATACATGAATGTTAATGGCAGCAAGGCCAGACCCTCTGTACAAAATGAAATGAAGTACAAGGGGCTGGTTTATCAGACCAATCTGCTCCAGGTTATTGACCTCTAATTGAAGTGAACCAGCCGGTGCTGGAGCTGTGGTAGCTCTCAGTATTGCACTTAAAAAAACAAACAATTTACCATGAATACCAGGGGAGGGACCATGTTTATTTGGCTCAGAGCAATTCATGCTTTTACTGAATGCTTGTGGAGGGTGAGCCCATCTTTGCTACACCTGTGCCATGACCCAGATTTGTGAGATTAACCGTACTGGTACGACGCAAGACACATGGTAAACCTTAATCAAAAACTATCAGACTGTGCACATGACCCAAATTAAAGAGAACAGGGATGTTTAGACATGCAGCTCAAGTGCCAAATGCCAACACTGAAGGCCTGAATGCCTAAGCCTCCGTGCTCTGTGTTAAGGGAAGCCCTGTGAGGAGATATGAGGGCTAGTTAGGGCTGGGCAATTAATCGATCGTGATCGCGGATCGTGATCAGCTTTGTCCATATTTGATCAAACATGACTTTAGTTTTAAGTTATTCCCTGAGACTGTGGTCATTGTTGACAAAAAAAAGTTATGCAATGAGAGTTGTGCGGTGATGGTTTGGTCATGGTCAAAGTGACATGGAGCACATACAGCCGGTATATGAGATATGTTGGCAGTCTGTGTCTTTACTAGAGGTAGGTTTCAATCAACATCAACATCCAGGTTTTAATCAACATCCTCTCCAACTGGCAGTATCATTGGAAAAACTGTGATAAATATCAATATTGGACAATATGAGAAAATACATTGTGATAATGTTTTGCCGTATTGCCCAGGCCTAGGGCTAGCTATGCAGTTCCTCCCATGCTGAGTCAGACTGGATTTTCCTGGGACCCATTTCAGGCAGCCACACTCTTTGGCAAGCACATTACATTTTTTTATCTCCTGCTCCAAACCCACTGACCCTGAAAGGATTGAGTGGAAGCCTTCCAAATTCAAAAAGGTGTTCAACGTCCAGAAATAATAATAAAAAAAACACCTAAACCCAAAAACCCACTGCCTGCCTTGAAGCACTGGTAGTGGATCAACTCAAACCCAACAGAGCCACTGTGATATGTGAGGCAGATGAGGACCGTCTCCTGGTATCGACCCGAAGTTAAGCCCTGACACCGCGGCACTACCTGACCAGGTGTTCCACCAGCGGGATCTGATCCGGCAATGGCAGATCACAGGACAGCAGACAAATCAGCAGCCCTAAGCCACCAGGAAAAGCAAAGGACACAGTTGCTGTCTCCCCCCGATGCAGTTTAAACATGGGGATGAGATTAGAACAGGGAGACGATTAGGGCAGATACACACACACACACACACACACACACACACACATACCAATAACAAAAAAAAACAGATTTATGCAACCTGAAGAAGACACAGACACACACATGACCATACACCCCCCAGTTCCTTATATACATTGGGGCTGGACTGTTGCACAACTGGTTGGCCATTTTTACAGGGAGGACCAACAAACACTGCGGAAAACCAGCTGTGGTTGTGATGGTGGAATAGCCTGGTAAACCAGCCCCTCGTACTTCATTTCTTTTTGTACAGAGGGTCTGGACCAGACACCGTCAGAAACAATTTCTTCCTGGAGGTGTGGACTCTGCCGAAGTTTAAAACAAGCCTCTGCCCCAATCGCTAACGCCTGGTCGTCACGTATGCAATTAGCCTACCTACGCACTACAATTCAAATATAGCACACAAGGACAACGTCATGGCTAACAAACACACCCACTGGTCGCTGACTGGATCGGTCTTGCTGGGGCCGACAAAATGACCCTCAAGAGATTCCGGTCCAGCCCTCTGTACCAAATGAAATTAAGTACAAGGGGCGGGTTTACCAGGCTAATGGTGGAGTGTAGTGTGGCTGGTCTGCAGAGCGGTCTGGTCTGTGCAGTGCTAAAGACAGTGTGAGTGCCTAGCCAAAAAAAACCTTCTCCCTCTCTCTGCCTCTCTCTCTCTCCATGCCTCTGCCTCGCCGTCACACACACACAGCACTGATGAAGGGCTTGGTGACTCATTCCTCCAGCTCACCCTCTGTCCGCTGCAGGGGAGGAAACCCGCGTGGCGCTCCGCACCGCACCGCACTGCTCCACACACACCGCCAGTGCTGGGATTAGCCATACATGTTGTGTTGCCATTTTATGCGATTCTCCGCCATTTCTCCTTCATTGGAGGGGGAAGGGCTTGGTGTGGGGGTAAAAATAGGGAATGATTCAGTTTCATGGCTGATTTTTTTTTTCCCTCAAAGCGCAATCAGTGTCATGAAGGAACAATCAGCCTCTCATTTGAAGCCACAGATAGGCCACCAAAAATGCTCTAGCTGGAGACATTTCATCTTTCAGGACATTCTGCTCAAATAGAGCCAAGCACCGTTACAAAATGAATTACTGAAAATACATATTCCACATTTTGCAAATAAATAGGTTTACTGAACAGTAATTAAAATCTGAACAGTCATTTTACACAGGCAATTCACAGGCATTCACATCCCGCTTTCAATTCTGGATACTTGAGCTTGATTTACATGAGAAATGAAATCGTTCAGCCCTGTGTGGAAATAAAGAGCTCTTCATAAGCCTTTCTCAGCAGCAGTTACGATGTCACTGGAAATCGTCTATCCGGGTGTATATATAGGCCGCGCGTTCTTCAAGATGATTCATTTGCCCTCCGCAATTAGCCCATGTCTAAGTGGAAAACTGCTATTAATGTGGCTCCACACACACACACACGAGGCATCCTGGGAACAGTTAATAATCCCAACGTTGCCACAACAGACAGGGCTGGCTGGCGCTCGCTCGCCAGGGAAAGCAACAGGTGCCTTTCAACCACATACACATGCCAGTCATGTCATGGCTGCCCTGGAAATACTCTGGGGGCAGTGGGAGAGAGGGCAGGCCCAGAACTAATCAGCCCTCCATCCAAAACCAGCTCCAGGGAACTTATGCCAGAAAGCAGAGGCCTCTTGGACAGCCTGTGTGTGTGTTTGTGTGTGTGTGTGTGTGTGTGTGTGTGTGTGTGTGTGTGTGTGTGTGTGTGTGTGTGTGTGTTTGTGTGTGTGTGTGTCTGTGTCTGTGTACATATGTGTGTGTGCGTGTATGTGTGTGTGTGTTTTTTGTGTGTGTTTGTGTGTGTATGTGTGTGTGTGTGTCTGTGTGTGTACGTGTTTTGTGTGTATGTGTGTGTATGTGTGTGTGTG
>CM050213.1:7812500-7945000 GCA_027475355.1 Coilia nasus
GTAAGGTCCCATCTGTTGATGTATGGATCTATATTTAGTCAAATGTGTAGGCAGCAGACAATGTAAGTGCTTATCAGCCTTGGACCTAGACACACAAAGGAGGCTGTTAGGAGAGATTTGTCTGGTTGGCACATCAAGAAAATCAAGCATATGCACTGTCTGGGTATCTATACGACTGACAGTTAATGAATACAGCAGAAATTCCCTGTGACTGGATTTTGGAAATCTCACCAACCCATTGTGCCATTTGCGCAAGATATTTACTGAAGACTGCATCACACATTAAATTATTTTTATGTCGTTTGTCGCTGTTAATATGATTTCAATTGCAGGGTAGCCTATAGCTGATCATGGACAGCACGACACATGTGAAGCTGCATGATACAGCCTACACCATACCCTACCCCTCCGGGCTCACCTACGTCACGATAATAAATGGACTTCAGCATATGTTTCGATGATGGCTCAGTTTGACAAGACACCAACAGGACAATGACCACCTGTCAACGTCTTCTCAGACTAATGCATTCAAAACTATTAGCTTTCTATTTGCAGCTATTCGTTTGTGTGGGGTGACTCCACTGCCAGACCATGCAGGGTACAATGTGCCTAAATTCTAAATCTGTAACCCTTTGTTTCTTCCCAGCACGGGACGGGAGCAGCACCGCATATTTGGATCTTTTAGTAATCGTCACTTTGGTAATGACTGTAGGCTAATTGTAATTGCATCGCGTCGCCGAATACATGCTTAGGATACTGATACATCATTCATAATAATGATCAGACAAAAACTACCCCGCAGCTAAGCATGCTTCACCTGCGTCCGATTTCCTGCAAAAATACCACCTATTGTGTACAATCATCTTTGTACATTTACGCAAAAACATGTAACGTTGCAGTCGATTCGAGCGTTTTAATGTCCACAGTACGCATTAGCTAGTCTGTAAGCCATCCCTGCGAGAACGCTCATATTTCTAGTTCCTGCCTTCCACACTGACACACATTTCCGCTATGAGGGTCGGCGAAGGAGGGAGCGCCTCCGCGTACCAGTATCAATGCTAGGGAACTTGATGGCAGTGCTCCTTTTGTGCCGAGTGGCGCGTCCACTCCCCATCTTTATTATTACGCGTGCATCTTCTATCCCTGCTTCTACGCCTCTCTCTGCCCGAGACCCCGTGTCCGCTTGCTTACCTGTGCGTTTGGAGTGTTGTTTGAGCAGAACGAGTCGGTGGCGGTGTGGTCAGACAGGGCTGCAGCCGCGATGATCCATAGTGAAGGCGCTCTCCACCTTCCAGCTGCTTGCTGGCATCTACGAGGATGCTAGCCTCAGCCACGTGATGCTGAGGACCAGCCTCCCCTCCAAGAAGTCCAGCAGAAATAGAAGGATGGTATTCGTAATTTAGTTTAGTCCGTCCTGTGTGTGTGTGTGTGTGTGTGTGTGTTTGTTTGTTTGTTTGTCTGTGCTTGTGTGCGTGCGTGCGTGCGTGTTTGATTAGTCAGTACTTATGGAATTATATATTTAAGGAATTATATATTTTTAAAATCGGATTATTTATTTCTAAAGTCAGTTATAATTGATAGCCCAACACTAATGTTTTACAAAACATGCAGACTTTGTTTTCAGTCTTGCTGCAAATACATCTTTATCCATTTTGATAAAAACGTCTTCTGATGTCAGACAGGGCATTTTTGGTAACAGCAACATCCAGCTATTTACCATGAAAAAAATAATTCTACAGACCTAGACTCAATCAGAGCAGACCGACATTAGCTGAAGTCTTCTTGATTCAGAGTTAATGCTAATGTGCTCTAGGGGGAAGGCACCCCTCAGATGTAATGAGAATGATTTATTGATGAGCTGGCTGACGGATGATGCATTCACTCCAGAGCTTCTCCCTAAAGTGGGACACGAAGAATTGCACTGCCATCAAAGCTATCATTGCGCTTTATTGCCCATGTGTTGCTTTCCTGAATTGTACTTCTGGCACATTGCATTTTTCGGTCATGGGTGAGGTTGCATAAAATCGTACTGGTAGTAGGCTACGCCACTTTACAAGCATGTTTCACCAGTTGCTGAGTTTCAGGCAACCCTATGTGCCAGATGTGTCACACAACACTTTCGCTGAAATATATGCATGATGACAGCATGCTGTAGTTTATGGTTTTAAATTAATCATATTTCACATTCACAGCATATTACATATTCTGTCTCCGTTTGGGCTCCTTTAGACCCCTGTAAAAGGTGTGAGATTGGGTAAAATGCATTCGGGAAACATTGTGAGGCTATCTGTGTAAGGCTGCTGTTTAAATGAAGGTACTGAACACCTGAAAAATATGCTGCAAGTGGGCATGCCTCGAAGCTAATGGAATCTTTCCAGCTCACCTCTTGCCACCTCCACCATTTTCACTTAAATGTACTGCCGCCTAGTGGTCATAAGAAGATATTGTTGCTATTGATACTGGAGATTTTGAGTGTCGAGGTTCAGGACAGACAGGTGAGCAATAAACAGTTCTGATGTAACCAAATGTAATCACCAAAGTATAGAATGTATATGAATAAGGCCATCCGGGTATGATGAAATAATGTTACTTTGCTTTTGTAGATGATTAAGCTTTTTTACTTTGTATCAGTAGAAAACAAACTCACACTGAATGTGCATTGACATATGATGCTTCTAGTTCCGGTAATTTTTTCTTCTACTGTATCCAGGTTACATGAAATGGATGTGTTAAAGAAACAGCATGCATTGATTACCTGATGGGCAACTAGTTGTTGTGTTGTATTCCTATTCATTTTGATGGTATTAAATGATTGATGGTAGGCCTATATGTGAAAGACAACCTAAACACACCTGTCTGCAAAACCTGTGTATTATGTAGCTTCCTGTAGTTTCTAAGGTCACATATTGCATAGTATATTAAAGACTCTTAAATTAAATTACACGCTAAGAAAGCTTACATCGGTACCAACTTTGTTGTTCATGGTCTTTGCCATTCTTGTATGCTTTTTAGCATTGGGCTTATAGCAAACATCCTGTTGCAGAAACGAGGCTGCATTAATTATTAAATGAATTGAAAAAGCCTTGAAAAAATACATTAACTGGGCCATGTTAGATTGATGTTTCCTGTTCATTAATCTTTAATCAATATCAATCTATATTATTAGTACAATCAATCTGTAGAAGTAGGCCATGTGACTCTATTAAATAAGCTGCAGTTTTAAACTTTTCACACATCTTAAATGCTTACATATATTTGTTGTAAAGCTGTCATTCAGGAGTTTTTGATACATATGTTAACTTCTCTGAAAACTACTTTAAAAGCGAATTAGAGATGTCTTTTATGTAAGACTAGTGTTGAAAAAAATGTTTTTTTTTGTTGTTGTTGTTTTTTTTTAACAAAAACACAGCCAACAACATTTCAAACTATAGGCCTGAATTTAAAATTACAAAGAGGTCATTAAACATTGTCAATAGATAAATGTGAAAGATAACAATTGTGAAACCTAGGAAAACTGTCTATAAATAAAATTTGTGAAGCAGACTCTGTTGCATGCTAATTTAATCCATGTGCTACAGTGACGTTCGGATGAGATTGTCCAAAAACATCACTACTGTATTTCAAGTCCAGAATGCACTGCTCTAAGCCAGCCACTCAGTCATTTCAAACAAGCGCAATGTTGATGTTCCTGAATTGTACAAGTCCCTGTGACCTCATGGTGTTTATGGAGCTCATGGGCTTTATTTTGAAATGCACTGTTAGGTGTGAAACCTAATGCAGGTGTGTGTCTTTCCACATCATGTGCTCTTAACAGTAAGTATATTTGGAATCCAATTAAGGTGTGGAAACATTTTAATGATATAAAGTGCGTTGTGTCTGTGTGTACCCTTCAGTCCTACAAATGAGCTCTGCAGTAGTTTCAGCGATGATTGAGAGAAATAAGAGACACCTATGCTACATCTCAAGTTCCACTGGAGAGAATTTGAATACTTGTGTCAATATATATATATATATATATATATATATATATATATACTTAGAAATGTTTGCATATGTTTTAAAAAGGAACAAACTGGAATATATATATATATATATATATATATATATATATATATATATATATATATATATATATATATATATTCCAGTTTGTTCCTTTTTAAAACATATGCAAACATTTCTAAGTCCATCTTAATTTGGCCAATAAGGTCAAGGTTAATATAGCCATAGTCACTTAGCAATTATGATGTTTCATTTCTCTTGTTTTGCCTTTTGGTCCTGTTCCCAGTGTTCATTTAGGATGTGCGTGCATTGATTGAACTCTTTCATTTGTGTTGTTGGACAAAGAGGCAACCTGGCTAGCCTTTTGTTTTGTTTTTTGACAGCTTTTTTCAGCATGACTAATCATGATTAGAGCTTTAGCCTATGGTATAAAAATGAATGACGTACAGTGCACAGAGCTACAGAATTTTACTACACTGTCTTGAAGTACTTGGCACATGGTAACATAGTGCGCATGATGAAATGTGCAGGCCTTCATGTGTATGATTAACATCAACCAAATGTGAAAAAGCTGTAGCCTACCTTTGCTTTAATCTCCTCTAAAAGTGTCTCTTAAATTATTTATTAGATTTGAAGGGCGAAGACCAACCTTGTCAGTCGTGCCACTGATTCACATCCCTATGCAGCCACATACTGCCAACTGGCAACTGCAATGTCAAAAAGGTCAGTGTGCAGGAAGTGCCATTAAATCAGCTGTGTAATGGGATGTGGTTGCCTGACAAAGCAATAAAACTATGGGCACTATAGAATATTAATACATGTGAAATAGCAGGCTATGATATTTGTAGTATCACTTAACTACAGTCTGTGCTGCCCTACAAAGCCAAAAGGCAGTAACTGCATATTTTGTCAAATTGAATTTAGACTGGAAATTGACTTTCCCTTTGTCTTGTGACTAAATCTCTTGTTTCTTGCTATTAAGAAAGTACATAAAAACAATATCTCTATTATATGTACAGAATGTTTGACTGGACAATATAACAACGTTAAAGGCATTTTTCTCTCAGTTTCTGTGTTTATGTAGTTACTGCACTTTGCCTTTGTAGGGCAGTGTAGTGATATCCTGTTTCACACAGCAGGCTGTGCTCCGTGCTGTGGTTTATCTGGAGACAGCAGTGTCTGGCATCAGCAAAGCCTCTGTTTTTACCTCACGTGCACATCCCTGTGTATGCATGTGGTTTTTATCTCAGTCCTGTCGGCGGATTGACTCCCAAATCTCCTGATCCCACCCTGAGCACCGCTATGTTCAGCAAGCGTGCTTCAGCACCAGAGGCCTCCACAGACACACCGCCAGGGCAGGGGCACTGGGTTGAGGGGGTTTTGTCTTTGACTTTTTTTTATTTTGACTGGGACAGTGTACCTGACAGACACAT
Source organism: Coilia nasus (assembly GCA_027475355.1). Taxonomy (NCBI): domain Eukaryota; kingdom Metazoa; phylum Chordata; class Actinopteri; order Clupeiformes; family Engraulidae; genus Coilia; species Coilia nasus. The sequence goes on from CM050213.1 coordinate 7,817,936, forward strand.
TAACCTGACACAGACATGTTTTGTACCAGGTTCAGCAAACTTTGCTATTTTCCACCTGTGTCCCTGGGCAGGTAGTGCAACAATATAAAATGCAGGCGTGCATGAATAAAATAGTAAATAAAATAGTAAATATGACATGTATGTACAAGTTACCATTCTAACCCTCCCCACCCAACCCCATCCCACCCCACCCCACATAGATTATCACATAAGCTACTAAACAGATCACATAGAATATGCCATTAAATGTAACCCCCACTCTGGGGCCGGGCCATGCAGGAAGCTCAAGCCGTTCTTTAGCCAGAGCGTCTCCCCTGATAAGCCCATGATTCTCTGGCCGGGGAGAACGGAGATGTCCCGCAGAGAACCTCTACACACACGTGCTCGGAGCAGGGTAAGGGGGTGGAGGTGGGGTGGGGTGGGGTGGGGTGAGATGGGAGTTTGGGGGTGATGAGTAGGGGTAGGCTACACCCCTATACTGCCCAGCGCCTGGGATTCCAGTCACGGCCTGCCTCTGCCTCTGCCTCTGCCTCTGCCCCTTACTTATCGGGGCCGGTTGTGTTATCTGGCGGCCATGTCAGAAACCCCCACTGCTTAGGTTTAGGTTGGGGGGACTGCAGAGCAGACTGTAGTGCATGTGGATTTGGAACTGGATCTGGCGTCGTCCATCTTGACGAACTGCCTGCTCCCACACTGGTCGTAAAAAGTGCCCTGGAGAGGTCAGCTGTCGGAGCTGACTCCGCTGAGTTGCTGTTTTTTTTGCTGGGGAGTGTCCGGTCAGATAGTGCTGGATAAGGACAGATCTGGACCAGAGGACCAGAGGGCACAGCAGAGGTCACCGTGACAGGTGTAAAGACTGGGCAAGTGTCACTCCTGCATTTTCTATTTTCTGTTCTAATCAGTGGTGGTATCAGGACATGTTGTTTCAGGTGTCCCTTCAGCACAGAAGAAGAACCTCCTCCCCCATGTGTCCCTTATATGGGCCTATGGAAGCGTCACAAATACACCAGACAACATCTGCGGGGCTAACTGCCTATTTTCTATGCCTTCTGTGCTGTGATGAGCCCCAGGTATCTGAACATAGCAAAGCAAAGCTCAAAACAGTAGCTATATGAAATATGTCCACTAGATGTCACTGCAGATAACAAGTGAAGACTTTACAGCGCCACTTCATGTCTGACACACAATTGACTTATAACACCAGTCATGCCTGCATCATTAACAACAAAATGTTCATGAGTAAGCCTGAGCACCAAATAATAGTATCATAGTGTGTGTGTGTGTGTGTGTGTGTCTGTGTGTGTGTGTGTGTGTGTGTGTGTGTGTGTGTGTGTGTGTGTGTGTGTGTGTGTGTGTGTGTGTGTGTGTGTGTCTGTGTGTGTGTGTCTGTGTGTGTGTGTGTGTCTGTGTGTGTATGTGTGTGTGTGTGTGTGTGTGTGTGTGTGTGTGTGTGTGTGTGTGTGTGTGTGTGTGTGTGTATCCATGTGTGTGCATGTGTGCATGACTCAAATTTTAATGATGCTCAAATTTCTTTTGCTTTGTCAAAATGACACCTTGAGTGATCGCCAGCATGATAAAGCATAACATACTTTTGAAAAGCTATATGTTGAATCACAAGTAACATGATGAATCATGAGGAATACTCTTGTAGCTGATGCTTTAACTTTGGATGGTGATAAGGATCAGGAGGATCAGTTTGAGTGGAGAATGCAGGCTCTCTGCCTAACTTGCACAGACATGACTACACCTTATAGCTAGGCTGAAGAGGTAGATAGGAGGACACGTGTTGGGTGTTTCCGTAAGGCCAACATACAGCTGTGCTCACTCACCTTTATTTTGGGTGTGTACTGGCAGCAAATGAGCCAATTATTTTATTTTTTATTACTTTATTTTTAATATTACTTGTAAAAGATTTACTCATTCGATGAATATTGGTATGTGTGCATCACTGTTAAACCCTTCATTTTTGGTGTAAAGCACCTTGAGCTTCCATTGGTATGAAATCTGTAATTTAAATAAAACTGCCTGTCTTTGCCTTGCCTGTCTGTTAAAAACTACAGTAAAACTAAGAAAGAACCTGAAAATATCTGTCATCCTGTGCTATCACTGTCACGAATGTTGCTCTGGGGTGAGCACAAAATGTGGTGAAGCAGCTTCCAGCTGCTATGCTGTTAAGCTCTGGAACCAACTTCCAGAAGACATAAAAAATGGTTGTTGGCAGTTTCAAATCTAGACTTATGACCAAACTATTTTCAGATGCTTTCTGTCAATGATTTTTACTCATTTTAAATATATCCTTGAAGCATTTCTGCTTATTTTATCTTTTCAGATTATTCATTTCTACTTATTTTAAGTGATTTTATGTTTTTATGCCTTTTATTTACCACATAATTATTTTACTTTTATCCTTTTACACTTATTTTATCTTTTATGGTTTTACATATTGTTCTTTGCTTTTACTTTTGTTAAGCACATTAAACTGCCGTTGCGTATGAAATGTGCTATACAAAAACTTGCCTTGCCTTGCCCTGGGGACTGTGTTGTCTTCCCTCTGAGTCAGAAGACGTCATCAAACCTGCTTACATTTATATCTTACACTTTGGTGCATTATTAAGTTTAAATGTGTAACATGTGATGTCTTTTTGTTTTAATAATCTGACAGTTTTCCTTTGTTGTTTTCTTTCTTCCACTTCCTTTCAAACCTACTCGCTTTTATATCTTACACTTTGGTGCATTAGTAGGTTTAAATGTGTGACTTAAACTTGTTCATCAGCCACTGTGATTTAATGACTTCATAATATGATTGTTTGCCTCTGTTATTTCACTTCTTTTCACTCTCTTAGTAAAAATTAAACAATGTTCATCCTCATTATTCACCGTTTACAGCACAAAGCGTCCTATGATTGTGTGTATAATTGTGTATATAATCGTGTCCTTTGATTGTGCATGATGTTGATGTACAAGCCTTTAAGTCCTGGAAGGAAATAAGACATCGGCTTGCTCTGCTTTAAAAGTCACTGTCTACAGAGCCAAACTCTTACTTATGCAAGCCATTCGAATTAGTGTTTTCCCAACAACATATTCCCCTTCATTTCATCAGGCAGTGTAAAAACACATACCTTTTAAGAAACCGGCAATAAAAAGTTTGTACAAGTCAAGCATGTAATTATATTTTTTATAGACATGTTCCAGTCTCCTTCGGCTGCACTGGCCTCACAATTCAGAGCTGTGGTAGCCTGGCGAGGGCCGGCGGTATGCTTCCGCCTCTTGACTCAGAGGGGGGGAGGTGCGGTGGGACCTATGTGGGTACATAGCCCAAACGAGCCAAACAACAATGCTTTATCTCTGTGTCCTGTGTGACGCTCATCGGGACTTAGGAAAGCCTTCCCAAGCTTCCCAAAACCACACTGGGGCTGGGCAAGTTTACAGGGGAGGAGTACTAGAAGTCAACAGGAAATGCGGAGCATCTAGCGGCCCTTGTGCTAGAGGGGAGTCTGCAGTCAGCTGAACCGCTGCCATTTACAGAGGGGGTGGGACGGAGACAGGAGACAGGAAGTACACCCATGAGTGGCACCACACCTGTTTATTACCTCAGTGCATACTTAGGGGCATTCCTTCTTGGCTCAATTCAGCCTTTTGAAGAGTCTTTTTTTTCTGGACATACTGCACAGTACAAAATAGCTCCACAGTGGGTGAAAATGACAGCTTAAAAAAAGGCTGACTCCCTTTGACCCACAATGCCCTACTGAATTTCAAAATTATGTTATGTGATACTGTACTCTACTCTACTCTATTAGACATGTACAGGGAATTTTACAGCGTTAAGCTCTAATAATACTGTCATGCTGAGTGAAATGTAAGTGATCTGATCACACAGTTGAACGGATCAGTAGAAGGCTTTGATGTGAGAACAGAGGGAGAACTGTCTTTGTAAAGATTCACTTTTACTTGTTGTTAACGACATTTTATTTAATTGAAATATTAACAAATAATATAGTGATTATGATGTCTCTTTTGACAAACTCATATCAAATCCATTTGGGCAAAAACATATAATTATATACAGTGATATCTCCTATGTGTGTAGACTTTAGGGACACCTTTTAGAACATTCAGTTTTTTCTCACTGGAATTGTAGATACCTGTTTATTTTTCTGGAGATGCTTTGATTTGTTGAGATTCAAAAGCAAATTTAGTCCACTTACATCGACTTGCCTTGATTCAGCAGTGCCTGCTTCCAGTAAATGGGAGCTTTAACTACCCGCAAAGGACAAATAGAGCAATCAGATTAATCGCCGTATTGATTCAACCATAAATTAACTGAAGCTACGTGTCAGCACAAGCTTGAGTTGCTTTATATTAACTATACCATACAGCACAATTCAAAGCGGTGGGTGGGTAGGTGGGTGGGGCGGTGTTGTTTTGTCTTCGGTTATTTACATTTTTGTAATGCTTTGGATAGAATCAATGACGTCCTAGAGCCAAGACTCCACAAGGACACCCAGATGACTTAATGCCGAGTGCCGGGGGTGGGGTAGTGTGCTGAGGCATTGCAACACTCTCAGGCTCGGCTCGGCTCAGCTCGGCTCAGCTCGGCTCTGCGGCGGACGGCTGTGTTTGCTCTGCTCTGCTCCTCTCCATTACAGGCGATAAGCTTGTGGACACACTCCTAAAAACAACAGTGGCTGTCACAAGCCCCCATCAGGCGCCTGTCGCAGAGCAAACACTAACCCCAACACACCCACACACGGGTGCGCGCACACACATGCACACTCATGCACAGACACACACACGTGCGTGCGCGCACACACTCACATGTCCACAGTGCTATTGTTGTTTGCTGGTATGGGATCTCCTCCTTGTTTGACCACAGAATTAGTAAGAATTAGGGCCAGGCATATTTTGTGTAATTAGGGTTGTGTATCTTTTTGACATCTGAATGTTGAGTCAAGTGCAAAGTCACATGTGGCCAGCATGTTTTGTTACTGTCAGGTTAAGCCCAATAGACAAATATGTGTGACTCCCAATTGTGTAGTTACAGCAGTGAGTAAGAATGCATGCAAATATGTATTTTCCTGTACTGTATCTGTGTCAAATTTCAACAAAAAAAGTTATAGTTATTGTGGTTTTGATTAAAAGGTGATGCTTTTCCATGCTTTCTTGGAACTGTGCACGGAAATTGCAAAAAACAAGTAGAAGTCCATACAGGTTCAGAATATGTCTTTTGTCCACAAACAGGCCATGAACTTTGTGCACTTTGTAAACAATGCAGATGATACTAAAGGACAAAGACACTTTTAGGGCAATAAAACTTCCACTGAGTGCTCAAAACATCTACAAAACACATTCACACAATGAGCAGCAATGGTATTCCCTGACAATCACACCATGTAAGCCACTTTGCAGATTTGTTTTACAAAATGTCACAACTCCACAAAATCTTCCTTCTTATACCCCTGTTTCAGATAAAGTCCACCAAGGCACCAGAGCATCCATAATATCAAATCAGCATTTTTCCTGCAGCATTGCTGATAGGATTTAAAGGCATGGAAAATGTGGTGCCTGCATGCTGTGGCTCTAATCTTATACTAACTGTGTGTTTATCAGACTCCTCGGCGGTGGAAGAATTTGAAAGAGCTGGTGACTGTTATAATTACCCTTACCCCGTGCACCAGCATCACTTCTTAATCAAAACTCTCAGCACAGGACCAGAGCAGCCACAGTTATACAGTTACACAGTTTTTTGGGTGTTTTTGTGTTTGAGAGACCAGGGCTAGAATATTTGTTTGTGATACTAATGAGGAGATGGTGATGGCTACATGCAGCAAAATGGTGTTGACAGACTGAGGGAGATGAAATGACTCTCTGTCTGACAAGGAATATGGATGAATGCCACCAAAACCAAACCAACTCGACCTTACAGACTCTAACAAGCCAGCCACACTGTCGAATTACGGCCTTCAGGCAAGAAGGGTACACCACCCACTGATGTACTCGCATCCAATATAAATGGCTATCTTTCATCTAAAAATGTTTTTCACCTTCTGCCTAGATTTAGGGGTAAAATCTGTTTGTCAGATTGTACCATAAGAAAGTAAATAGTACAGGGATGTCGGCTGGGTGGGTTAAGACTAAAGACTAAGATTAAACAGGTCCAGCATTGACAGGTGTGCCTATGTAGTGATAGGTGGGCCCAAACATTGCATTCCTTCATTGGGCACAACATTTTTAGCAGCACCCCGAGACATAGTGTGCAGCAAAACACATAGGTGTGTCTGTTTTTCTCTGTATTAGTCTGAGCAGAAGCCTGAGTCATGTACTCTTGACAGCACACATGCCCAGACCAGACCCTGCACCTGATCCTGCACCTGACCTCTCCTCCTCTCCTCCTTCACACACTCATCGCGGCCTGACACCATCCAAGTCACTGTGGTATGTAGAACACAGAAAAACATGATGTTGACCACATTATTGACAACATTGCGCATATTCACCCAATTCTATTCAATTAAACTGTAATTCAATTCCGATAGTTTTAGAGGGTGACACTTACAGAGCATGATTTCTCAGTTTATCCTGTTGTGGTCCCTTGCCATTGTACCAAAGTTGTTACACAACCTAACACAAATATACAAACACACACTCACAGACACATACTTACTCAAAAACATAACCACATACCCAATTCCAACTAAACTGTCAACCCATGGTATCATCTGAGTCATACTTGCTGCACTTGTTAAACTTCTCATGGCGTGCAGGAAACTGTCTGTGGAGTTATCTGCCTGTTGCAGACTGTGCAGGGCCACGGGGGCCTTCTGAGCCGGGGTGGCCACTTCTTTCTGTCTCTGATAGGGAGCCGCTGGCCTCCGTGTACTGGACGATCAGGGCCTGCCAGTCTAAATCATAACTGTAAAGTGTAAATACAAGCTGTGTGTAGTGTGTAGCCTTGCGTGTGATTGTCAATGACAGTGCCCTCAGAGAGATACACAGATATCTCTGCAGGGCGTACCTCACCCCCACTTATCACTGCAGCGAGTGGCAGTTATGAACTCGTTCTCTGTTCCAACAGTTTCTGCTAACAGTTTGTGTGAGTATAGGTTTGGCTAAAACATTGCACTCACAACAAAGTGGTCTGAACAGCAGCCACTGTAGCCACATTGGTGATATCATTATGAAAAGGAATAAAAAAGTTCTATTTTTTGAGCAAGGTTCTCAGCTCCAAGAAGAGGCTTCTACACAGTTTGTGTGTTCAGAGTTTCCCATTCACATCCACGCATTCCCAGCAGATTTCCTGAAAGATCTTGGGCCTGCTCTAGATTAACTGTCCTGTTTTTCCAGTATGTTAACTGTAAGGTCAACATCCGTGTAAGGCAGATCTCAAGACACCTGGGCCTCGGTTTAAAGCTTCAAGAATCTGGGGGTAGATATCAGTACTCGATTCCCACCACTTAAAGTGTTTTAGACGGGGATATTCTTGGATTAATTTTCCCACTCAAGTTTCATGGGAGTTAACGATGGGTATACGCATGAGAGATGAAAAACATTTACGTAATTTGCCATCAATCAAAAACAAGTTCAACATGTTCTTGTCAGGCATAACCTACAAGCCATAATCCACAGTGGCCATCAGTGTCAGTTTCATTTAGTATATCATTAGTCATTTGATTTAAGTATATGTCTCTTGTACTGATATTGTCCTGACACAATAAGCACCAAGGGTCATTAGTAAGTGTGTTGATGTAATGAAAGTTACAGTGGTTTCATATGAATGCTTACTCCTTTATTGTGTTTTTGTGGTACGTGACACTCTTCTGGTTGTAATACCAGCTCACAGCAAAATTGTTTATGAGGGAGATGCCCCAAATATGCCTCTGCTTTAAACAGCTATTAGGTGTGTTACTAAAATGACATTCAAATTCTGGCAGCATCTGGCATGCCTAATTATATTCATTTATTGACATTTAATCTTATTTAGTGCTCACCACCTTACTCTTCTTTCAAAAAGGCACGCCAAGATCTGTGATCGTCATTTGCTGCTTGCGTGAAATGAAACCAGAATCTGCACCACCGTGACACGATTCCAAAACCAAACCCGGAATAAATGGCCATTTTAGTGGAGGGTTTAGCCGCCTGCCTGTGGCAGTATTTTCAGGCTTTGGCGGCGGAGATCCCAAAATATCTTGTGTTTTTCTTTCTGAGGGAAAGAGGGAGAGACCGCTGAATATGTCAAGACAAACTCTCTTTCGCATGGGTGATATAGGTTACAGACAGAGGAGGGATTGTGCTTTCCAAGTGTCTGCAAAGCAGTCCAGAAGACTGAGCATGAGATTCAAGAGAGCAGTCGTAGGCTCAAAACGACCTATTAACTGTTTACAACATACAACAAAATGTGTTCACAGATGCTACTGCTGTTACAATGCAGCTGTTACAATCCTTCCTGTGGCCAATCTAATCTAATTACTTCTGTGTCAGAGAAAACACTTACCTCACTCCTCCATTTAACACAGTGTTTATGATCGCATTTTTAAATGAAAAACTAAAATCAAACAATTATCTATTTTTTTCCCAACCTCACTACACAGGAAAGTGCCTGAAAGAATGAGCAAGAAATGGGAAAGTTGTCATGCACACCAATTGTGTCTGTACTGCACATCCGGACGAGTGCTTAGGCAGACAAGACAAGTTGTCGGGCCTTTGCATTTGGTGTCAGACAAGCGATCCCACAGCTGTGCGTGGACTCGGAGTGAGCTAACCAATGCCTGGACGACTTCCCCCAGCAACCTCTAATGATGGATGGTCTGTCACTGTGTGTTTTGCACATCCCACTCCTGACCTTACTGGTGACTCTGGAAATATTTCCGTAGCTGTAATTTTAGGGTGGCTGCGTGGTGCTGCTGGACCACGACTGTCCATCCCATATTCAACTATAGAAAGAGAGCTCCCAGAGAGCGCAGACCTCCGCCAGGGAAGCTCAGATCACCAACGAAATCACTTCAAACAAACAAACAAATGCCGATGATTACATATTCCAAAAGGCGAGAGTGCCTAACTCCTGGTTAGTTAGGCCTTCCTTCTTCTCTTGAGTTGATTCCTGGATTCTCAGAAGTCTGTCTAAAACTCTGTCATGACAGTCAATAATGTTTACAATATCGTTACAAACAGATACAGATGGTTGTGTTTAAAAGTACTCAAGGACTGGAAAATAGTTCATTCTCATGCACGCTCAACAGATGCTTGGAAAGAAACGGTGCATTCACCCTTGTACTTCTGTAATAGGCAAATGGTGAGTACTTGTGAAACAGAGACTGGCAAACTAAGTGGGACAAATTCAATTGTACCACCAAGAAGGGACAGAGTGTTTTGTAATGTCTTCACCTTACATTTCAAGTGGAAGTGTCCAAGGTTTACTGTTAGCCCTGACTTCACAAAACATCCAGAAGAGCCAGTTTCTAAAACTGGCATTATCACAATCCATTCAAAACATCAGCTCCCTTAAGGATGAAATCTCAGGCTTTGGGACGTGTAGGCCGAGGATCAGCTTTCATAATTGCCTTATGGAGTTCTCAAATATGAAATAGAGTCTTTGAACCTATCCTTACTTAAGTGTTCCAAGGAAACAGTGATCCATCCCTCTCTGAGGCTGTGAAAACAACTGCGCTGTGGGAAGAAAATACCATGCCTATTATGCGTACCCCACAGAGACATGACCTGAATATACACAGGGGTTACTAGTAGAGTAGGGTAGAGTAGAGTAGAGTAGAGTAGAGTAGAGTAGAGTAGAGCAGAGTAGAGTAGAGTAGAGCAGAGTAGAGTAGAGTAATCCCGAGTAAGTGATCCCGAAGGAAATTAAGGTGTCCAGTAGCATACACATAATACACATTGCAAAAACAGATCAAACCTATTGCACACATCTGCATAATACAACATTCACTGAACTGAGGGGAGGGGAAAAAAATCTAATAATAATAAGTAAAGGTAATAAGAATTCCACGAGGTAGACAAGTGTCATGATAAGGTGCTTGGTGGTAGCTCAAGAACATAGATTACATTGTCCCAGTAAAATTGGCCAGTGTTATAGAAGGGTCCTTTAGTGCAGTAGTTATCAGGGTAGTTACACAGCCCCTACAGCCCCAAATCAGGCAAAACTGTAAAAGACAGTATAGAGACTTGGTCACGTTAGCAAACCATCTAACAAATACTTGTTTTTACAAATTCAAATATATTAGAACTATGTGTCTGTGAAGAACATGTTTTAACACTTGCACTAAACTAACCTGTAAACTAGTCATTTCACATGATGTAAAGCTACTGTACTGTATTTTATTATTAATAATTAGAGAGATAATCAAAAAACACTTCCACAAGTCTGCTTTCACTCACTACATTTTCTCACCAGGTAGTCTTTTTTCGTCCCACAAGGCTTTTCCCCTGACATGGATATTTTGTAATATCAGTATCTTCTCTGTGCCCTGAGAGACAGACAATATGTAGTTAGAGGGCGTGGGCTACTCTTCCTGTCAAGATCATTGTGTTGTCCTCTAAAGACTTCCTCTTTCTTCTGAGCAAAAACTGGGTCGCGTTTTGGGAATGGTGAAAATGGATAGGGATGCCACTGTTATGGGCTTTGTTTTGTGTCCCTGCTAAAGTATTTCCTTACGGTTTCTCTGTCGTGCCGTCCAAACACAAAAACAACTCCCCTCTGGCTCACCCACACCATCTCTGAGCACTGCTGAGTGGACAGTAGAGGAGGCGGCACAAAAAAAAAGATTATATGGATGTAGTCCAAGTCCTATTTAATATCTGGGGCCGTACAACAATTTAAAACACAAGACAGTACTGTTCCAAGTCGGTTTCCGGACTTGCCAACACGCCAACCTCAGCACTTTTCGCTCATAATTAAGGGCCACAAAATCCTTATTATTTATCTGTACGTATATACTGTACATTTCTTTTAAACTTTGACTCAGTTATCTTACATATGTTCGTACTCTTACCATTTTAAGTCGTGTCTGTGCTCCAAATATTTCTTTTCTATACACGCACAGAGCATACCATGAGCATGGGCAATCTTCCACTGGCCTGTCGTTGGTGCACTTAATGACAGGTCAGGAACAAGAGCCTCACTGACTGGCCACTGTCATGCAAGCATCTCCGCACAGTCCCACACACTGCCGTCTATTGTGTCTCCCCCAAGAGGAGGGAGAGGAAAGGCTAAGCACCCTCACAGACAGGGGCTTCACTGGGGACCACAGGGCGCAGCCAAGCTCCACCAAGCCAGACAGAGGGCTCTCCAGTGCGCAACGCCACCAGGGCAAACCCCCAGACCCCGGGGTCGGGTAATGAGCTGGCAGGGCAAAGACCCTGACATTTTAAATGCCTGTTGCAATTCCAGAGGGGATGCTCCAGTTCAGCCATTTTGTGTGCTTAGCTAGTCGTTCAGACTTGCAGCAAGAGCAAGCAAGACAGCACATACACCAGTACAGTCACTGGTGAACAGTTTTTTTCGTACTTTTTCAAATAATTTCATTCGATTTGTCCACACAAACTGCTTTGTGTACCCCGACAGTGCTTACACAACATTTTGTGCGCCACCAGACCTCCCATATAAATCTGAGTTTCAAGCAGTCCTGGAGCCTGAGAGCACAGCTGTTTCTCTTCTTTAAGAACTCCCAGAAATGGACAGAGTTTCATTCGTGTTCATTCACTTAAGTTCACTCTGGGCTTCTCCACTGTAACAAATCTGAAATGTGGCTGTGTTTTGTGTGGTCAGTGATGGCTGCACCCAGCCTATTCAGCTGTTTCGGGATACTTTGAGTTTCTGGTGTTATAGTCACATAGTGATATGAAGTTCACTCCACATTATGCCTGTACTAAAGGAAAGAGTTCATATGTCTGTGACTGGAGTTCAAATTGTAGTATGTAATTTATGGGTTTTACATGGCACAAGAAGTAATGTACAGTCAGCATGATTATACCAAAAAAAGGTTATATAAATCCTCTTCCAACCACAAGGTTCCCTGCATGACTGCATCTTTCCCAAAGCAGCAGCAGAGCAAACTTGGTCTTTTAACTCTTCAGATCCCGTGGGGTCAAACAGTTTATTCCCATAGACATAAAACATGCTTTATTTCAAAGACTAATATGGGTAATATCAAGTGAAATTAATTTTACGTCTGTGTCATAACTTTGTTCACAATAAACTCTTCCTGTTCCTACCATTAGTTGATTCATTATCGGCTGCCTTTCATCAAGACTTGGACTTTTTCTGCCCCTCATTGGTTGTATGAATACGGTGTCCCTTCTAAGCTACTTTTCTAAACAAAACAGAACCCATTTTATCACCTTGAAAAACCAAATCTATCTATCTATCTATCTATCTATCTATCTATCTATCTATCTATCTATCTATCTATCTATCTATCTATCTATCTATCTATCTATCTATCTATCTATCTATCTATCTATCTATCTATCTATCTATCTATCTATCTATGGTATCATAGTGCCTTGGTCTATTCTCTCATGAGTTGCATGTTTATGTTGAGGTGACTTTGATTATTCCAAAACACCTTTTGTCACGTCGGACTTTTAATGTCACCATATCGTAAAACAAACACTTGAACGTTATCATCTGCAATGCTGCCCGTGAGTGCTTTCTGACTCCATATAGTTACGAAACACTCCACTCTGTTATGACTGCCCTTGACTAAAATAACTTGATTTGGCCTCTACTGTATAAACTGTGCTTGGCCAAAAAAGAATGATCAGTAACTGGGGTGGTTTGTATGCTCTTCTACCTTTGTGAGTGCACCACAGCAGTATTCTACTCTAGTAGAATGTCTAAATCAGTCTAAGTCTTTTTCTGGAATATACAAAGCAGAGTTTGTAGCCAACTCTGCTGACCAACCTACTAAGGAAAGTACAATATTTGAATATTTGAATGAGAGATTAAGATCACCTGGAAAAACATGTCTGTTGGCCACAGACCAAGCCAAGATCACTGTTGGGAGGAAAAGTGCCCATATGCATAGATTGTTGACTGTTAAGGATTGTTGGAAGCAGATGAGACACATAGCTTTGACAGCTACTAGAGAGAGGGTGGAGAATAAGCCCAGTGTGGGGGCGTGGAGGGGCACTCTTGGGTTTTAAGACCCAGCTCTGTGCACCACAGAGCCTGTGATTCAGTTTCCTTTGTAATCACACTGAGTGGAATGTGCTCTTGGAGCGAGTTTGCATTAAAGTGACAGTCCTAAGCTGTTGCCAGTGAACAGTGCTTCCAAAAAACCTGCAATGCTTCCTTCCAAAAACAACTGCATAACATTTAATCAGATTTTCAAAGATAGGGGGTTTTAGTTTTGATTTAAAAATCCTCTGCTCCTGTTTATTTTTTCCCATAAGGTGGGATAACGGCTCGCACTCACATGGCGGAGTCATTTTCCATATTCTGCGGACCGTTGGGAATGACATCATTTCCCGCTTGGGCCAGAGCGCAAAGCTGTCTCACCCATCCCTCAGTTATCCGAAAACCAGCAGACTGACTCCGCACCACCCTATCCCGCACGCAGCCATTCATTACGCCTTCTCTGCCAGTGGGCCTATAACACTAAGTAGCTCTCTCTAAGCACCTCTCTGCCTCTCCCTTACCCTCCTGCCCATTCTCTCTCTCTCTCTTTCTCTCTCTCTCTGGCTGCCTCTCCCTTAACCTCTCTCTGCCCATTCTCTCTCTCTTTCTCTCTCTCTGGCTGCCTCTCCTTTAACCTCTCTCTGCCCATTCTCTCTCTCTTTCTCTCTCTCTCTGGCTGCCTCTCCCTTAACCTCTCTCTGCCCATTCTCTCTCTCTCTCTCTTTCTCTCTCTCTCTCTCTGGCTGCCTCTATCCCCCTCTCTGCCTCTCTCTTACCTTCTCTTTGCCCCTTCTCTCTCTCCTTCTCTCTCTCTGGCTGCCTCTCCCTCTATGCCTCTCTCCCCCTCTCTATACTTCTCTCTGTCTATATATACATATCTTTCTCTCTGCCCCCCTCTCCATCTCTCTCCATCTCTCTCTCTCTCTCTCTCTCTCTCGCCATCTACTTCAGTGGCCATTCATCTTTGCCAAGCACCTGACTCAGCCCTGCTCTGTCAGCGAGCCCCACTCTGCTACGCTAAGCGCAGCACTTTCTCACTTGGCCCCTTCCCTGCCTGGGCCATGCCAGACTGCGCTCACATCTGGAGGCACAAACTTGCCGACTATGTGCCGCTGATTGGGCTGCAGTAAATAAAACACAGTCCATGTGCTACTTGTTTCCTCAATCATGTAAATGAGATGCTAAACCGCATCATAACTTTCCCATGCTGACTGGTTGCAGGAGACTCAGGCAATGCATGCAATGCAAACGCAAGAAGAAGAAAAAAAAACATGAGTAAGATCTGTCCAGACCTGATGACAAATCGTTTTACACCTGTTTTGCAGGTGCTGCTCTCTTTCTTGTAAATGATGTCACGGGATTACAAAATGGCTCTGACCTTATCTAAAAATATTTTATTCAGGCTAATGAGAGACTGTTTTTACACAGTATAAAGGTCTCGAACTGCTTGAGGGTTTTGTTCAGGCACAGAAAAACTAAAATGTGTGAAGAATCGAAAGAGTTCCTTTGATGGTGCAGCAGCTGTTCCTTTCTGTCATCACCGCAAATGAGCACGACTCCCTCCCACTCTGGACGGAGACATTGTTGGATGTTGTTGCTCTCTGGCATAATTCACCTTTTTGGTTCACATGGTGTACATGTGTACCTCTGTCATTCAGCTCTCAGGAAATTACATCCTATGCCTCTTTCTGTGTCTTGGGTCTAGAAGCGAGGCAGAATCTCTGCTTACATTGAAACTACGCCAACCACTTTTTTTTTTTCCTCAGGCTAAAAGTGGGATGACTTAGCCTCTGCACAGCCAAATGCCTGAGCCTCCTTGTGTAAATACATGACCAGTGCAAACTAAAGAGAAATATCTCCTTTTAGATGTTTTTGTTTAACTCCTAATCTTATTCAACCCATAGCCCATATAGACTGTTATTGTGTTCAGTTTTTGAATGGTTGAAAGTGTATTTGCTCTTTGCACATATCATCTCTCTGCAGTAAACATACCTGGCCATGACACTAAAGCTTGTTTTTTGAGCTTCTTGGGTTTAGTTTGCGCCTCCCACATTTCTGTGTAACTACGGGCTCTAACTGACACACCAGTCTTTGCACTTATTAAACACAACTGTCAACGCACACAAAGCAGGTTCCGTTGAGCAACAAAAGCTTGGGGTTGTAAAAACCAAAACAGTAGCACTGGCCACCTTGGTTAAACAAGACCAGTGTCACATAACCAAACAGGCGATTTTCTGCAATGTGCATGGTCAACAATGAGAGTATGCAGGAGCGGCCATGGTGTAACACGACCTCTCTGTTTGTCCCAAAAGGCCCGAGCAGGACAGAGGCGCGAATCCAGACTCTGAGTCCAGCTTCCCTTCTCACAATAGCCTGGAAAAGCTGCACTGTTTGTTGGCCAGCGCTGCCTGGTCGTACGCACTGATATACATCAAGCCGACTCACAGCACTGCCTGCAGGTTTAAAGCACTAGTGGTTGGGGGGCCTGGAGTAATGGGCACGTGCCTTCGCTTGCTGACGTGCATCTTAATTACTGATGAAAGGTAAAAAGGGGAGGCTTGGAGCCCTTCTCTGTTTGCAGCAGCCAAAGCAAACATATCATCCGTTCCTTACTCGCTCTTTACAACTTAAATTTATATGCACGAGAAATTGAAGGGGAGTTTTAGGTAAACAGCTAAGAAAAAGGATATGTACATTTTCACCATTCTCTGTAGTACAAATGGCATGGAAAATAGATTTTTGACCTCAACGGGGTTAAACCCCTTGTCACATGTACGGCTTAGAAAAGCTCAGTATGAATGACCAGCGCATTTATAATTGCCTTTTTAAGACCACTGATCGCAGCCATGTAAATGTAAATCTGCGTCAAATCTCCATAAAGCTAAACCTATTACTTTCATTAACTTTTGCCATCAGTGCACATAAGTCTGTGAGCGAATGATCTTGGGGCCAGTTGTTGGGTATGTTTTTTTTTTTTTTAACTTGGTCATGACCTTTTTTGGTAGCCAAGTTCCTACTTTCAGCTGACTTGGGTTAAGTATAAAAAGACATTGTGGCAGGGCTAAAATCAGCTGAAATGTCAGCCAAGAGTCACCTTTATAACAATAACAACTATATGATCGACTGTCAGCAGTGTCTAAACCTCAGCTGACTGACCTTAGCGTAACATGTGGCCTGTTTACCATGTTTACAGACTTTCACGTTGGACATAACATGAGTTATATGAAAAATGTAAAATGTAACCTCCTTCTTCTAGAAACTATCCACTCACCATTATCTAAAATATGTATAGACTATGTGCTGTATATGGTGCAGCAGTGACCATCAGTAGACAGTACACCAACTGAACCAGTGGGGAATGATTGATGATGAATTTCCAAAAAAACAGCCAGAAGGCTGAACTCTGACCTCTGTCCATCTGTGTCTTTGGGGTGGATTGAGCACTTCCCAGACAGTCCCACGGCTACATCAATGCAAAGAGAAAATTACCAAAGAATGCTGTAAAACTCGACAAGGGCACTTGACATTGGCCAACGTTTGCACTCAGCTTTTTGACAACGGGGCCCCACTATGATTTAGGAGTCCAGTAAGCCATGACTTAAACAGCACGGTCACAATCAAATCAGATGGTGGTCTTTGAGTTCTTAGTCTAAATTACAGTTCATTTGTTTACAACTTATTACAAGTGGCTGACAAAAAGAGGAGGGTAACACAGTTTCACGCAGTAAAGTAAAGACTCTGCTGTGTATTGGTTCTATCATTGCACTTAACACAAGTTAACTAATAAGGTAATTTTACAACTGTCTCATCTACCTGGCTGAACAGTTGTGCTTTTTATTCAGCTGGTTTGGTGAACAAACGTTTTTTAGACTTCCATTCTCTGAAGTTGGGTTACCCAGTTCGGTCAACACTACTTGAGTGGTATACCCACACGCTTTAGCCATGAGTTCTCCCTGGGAATTAAACTCTTAACTCATAGCTATTTTGCTGTAATCTGGGGCAATATTATAAATCAGATAGTATTATTACCGTATTCATTGTGTATGAAGCAACAACGTTTCGCTCATTTGGGATTATGTCATATAAAAACTATCGAGTGTACAAAGCCTTATAATTATGATGCACATCAGGGAACAACAGGGAACAGGGTTGCAACCCAACACTGTGCTAGGTCATGCTACTAACCTGGCCTTTCAGCTAGGGTCTTTTGTCTGCCCGGTTTCTTTTGTCATGTAAAGGTCCAGTTCCCTCCTCCCATTGCTTGAGAGCAAAGGTTACAGACACCCAAAGCTGCCACGTCAAGCACACAAAAGCTCCTTGCAAACCTTATTTATGGATCGTTCATGTTCAAGGGTAGTGAAAGTCCTAAAGGTCAGGCAATGCTAAAGTGTGCCAAACACTGTTTCAAGGGCAGAAATTGTAAAAGGTGATGGGCAGTTGGGGGCTATTGGGTCAACATGAGGGATGATTGTTTCCAGTCCAGTGGAGGTGTACTCCCCAGGCCACTGATGTGTGCGACTTAAAAGTCATCACGCGGCTCCCACCAGTTTCTCATTAAACCAGAGGTTCTTTGTCCAGAGCCATTGTTTGCCTGCATCCATGGAAGTTGTGGTTACATCCTAGTAGTTTTTCAGAACAGCGTAGAAAAAAAAACAGAAAGAAAGAAAGAAAGAAAGAAAGAAAGAAAGAAAGAAAGAAAAAAAGAAAGAAAGAAAGAAAGAAAGAACAAAAGAATATTATATATTGGTTATGTGTTGATGTGGTCTTTGTAAAATCATATTGTAAGGTTATATTTTAAACAGTTAAGTATTATGCACTACTCCATTACTACATTATTTGATTGGTGTAATTGCCTTTGACATTGTAGTAGTGCATGCTGCATGCAAATCATTTGCCCACTAATGACGTGCAGCAAACCACCTCAAGAACTTTGCGACTCTATCTCTGTTGAAAATGGCCAACCTCTTCTCTTAAACAGCATGACCAGCATCCAGAAGCCAGCCCACAGCAAACGTACACCCACCCTCTCACAGCACATTGTGTACCAGATGGAAGTCATCAACTTTTCCATGAGAAGTACTCTCAGTGGCATTCCCAGTGTGTCCAAGTGTTTGCCGGGCTGCGTTTGCTGTTTGTTTGTTTCGTTGTTTTGTGGGTCAGGGGGGCTGGAGAGCCACGGGTTCTTGCTGTGGACAATGGACAGACCACAGATAGTGCAGTTGTGCATTTTTACCTCGTTATTTGCAGTTATCATTCCTGTGGCTCCTCCTGGTCTGGCTCATATTTTAAATTCCATAAGTCCCATCCGTCCCATCAGTCTACCTTCACTCAGGGCACATTTGTCTTTGGTTGTTTCGTGACACGCTTTGTCACTAGTCTACCTGACCTACAAACTACACTTTTCCAACAGCCCCCCCGCCGCAGGCACCCTCTGCGGCTGGTTCACGCAGAGAGGTCGCAGTCCATGACCTCATCCCCCAGGCATGAATGGGGCGGGAGGGAGGGAGGCGGCATGGATAACCGCTGGTCACAGAAGGAGACCCCGAGACCTCTCTACGCCACGTGTCCGCATACCTGACACTGTTTACCATCTCTCATGTTTCTCTAGACAGACAAACATGTCACTGGTGTGGTGAAGGCCTCTATGATCGTCACACACACTTTCACTGTTGACTCCTGTTGGGAGGTTGGGAGGTGTTGTTTTCAGTGATGGATTGCCTGTCCATAGGATTGAATACACCTCACTCCCTTGGAGTTGAACTGTGGGCTACTTGGGTATCTGTAGCACATCAAATTAAGACCTGTTTTGCAAAAAAAAATCACAAATGTTTTACATTTGGGTAATGTATATTTAATTTTGTATTGGGTTTATGGTGTATCTTCTGTTAAGACACGGCTGTTAGAACTAATTTTCCCAATAACCCTGTAAGACAAAACAAATAACGACCTAAGCCTACAAAAATAGAACCATACTTTTCCTCACACACTAGTCTGCTTTGAAATGCAATCATGTGCTTGTTTTCATCAGTTACTAAGTGGAATATATTCACTAAAGCTGTGTGCCCACAATAAATCTAACGTGCCTTTACACCTTTTCTTCTCAATTGATTACTAGGTTCCCCATTTAGGCGGGAAACTTCTCGGAAATCAATATAATTGAGAGCATTACCCTAACCAACCCCCGAACTGCCTTTACCTCTCACCATCTGTTCCAGCTTCTGGGGGAGGAACTGGGTGGATCTGTCGGTTTCCATGGTAACCCCCTGCCTTTTTCCCCTAAACGTGTTTGGGGGCCCTTTTGTCCTGTGCCCCCCTCTCCCTGTAAGTTGACCACCGCTAATAGAAGAAGACAGGGGCAGGAAAACCTGCAATGAAACGAAACCTTCATCACAGCCCTCCATTCCCTGACACCCACAATGGCACCTCACGTTGAAAACAGCCAACCTCTGTGGTGTGCCCAACCCCCACCCTTAAGCCTGTACCCCCAACCCCCCAGCCTACCCTACCAACCCCCTCAACGACACACATTACACACACGCTGAACACCATTACCCGGCAGGAATCTTTACCCTCACCCCTTGCTTTTTTATTCACCATTTCTCTTTCCATCTCCTGTCTTCATCTCTGAACACCTCCAATAAAGTCATCGTTACGATCTTGTTGCAAGGCTTTTGCATGCCTTACAAATATTTTCAAGATAGAATGGTAATATTACGCTATATCAAAACACTTAAAAACTGGCTCAGTCAATACCCTCAAAAAGTGGGGTCACTACCCCCAACACAGCATCAGTCTATATGATCAGTTACAAAATATGTTAGTTGGTCACTTTCTAGTTTGCAAGCAAATGATTGATTTTCAACAAAATTATGTGCTATCTTGCTGCAAAATAATTTACATTATTGATTGATATATTGATCCAGTGATTCAGATTTGATGAAGCTTACTGTAAGTGGGGCGTGTCCAGCGCATATACGTCTAATGTAAAGGCGGCCAACCGAAAGACCCGGCAAAATAATTTATAAGCCTGGGTGTCTGAGTCAGACAGAATGAATCAGTACACGGATCTATGCGAGGCGGCAGGCTGCAACTGGGCGCGCGCGTAATACTCTCACAGACACATGGTAAATATTACCACGATTGGCACTTGACTCAACTTCCCTGTAGAACTGTGAATTAACAGCAACAGTGGGGGGAATGTTTACTACATGAGATAATTACTCTAATGTGTAGACTGACTCTCTATCCAAAAGCTGCAGGTTTAGCGTAGCACATGTGTGTTTCATAAGCACTAGCTGACCACAGAAGTTCATTGATATAAACTCACATTGAAATCAGACACATGTAGGACTTGTGAAGTTATATGGTTGCTTTTAGAAAACAACAGGGGGAGCAGTAAAATAAACCCACAAGACTATAACACTGTGCTCATCGGACCGAAACGGGTAACAAGATAAGCCAGTTCACAAACATAGATATATTTAGGCTACATTGAGATTTGTTAGTACAAAATTAAGCTTAGCTTAAAAAGGACAAAAGAATTTTATTAATTTCATGTGCAACCCACCCCCTCCATTCACACCCCCGCCCCAAACTCCATGTGACTGATCTTGGTATGTGGTGCACACAAATGGAACTCAGCAGTGGGATTAATATGATAAACTACATAGTGCATGTTGGCATGGTGATGGCTTCAGGTATGTGCCAGTGGCTTTAGGGCTTTCAGATCCCCCACCCATCGCGGCTGCCTCAAACGGACCTCCGAGTCACACAAGTTGGAAATGCTAGAGTATTTTTACTATAGTAACAAAAGGAGGGTGTTGCAATTCTTTGGCTTGGTACATGCAAACAAGGAGTAACGCCTGTGTGAGTAATGCAGTAGCATAAGCAAGCTGTTTCTGAAAAAGCCTGTTTAACAGCACACAGGCATCAGACGTCAAACAGTACTGATACACAAGCATTCCACAGAAGAAAAAAAACATACACCGCTGATATTTTATGTCCTTCAAACTAAGAATCGCAACGGCTACCTTCATAAATTCAATTTTGCATCCGTAAGATGCCTTCATAGATTTTCTCAATTATTAATAGAGAAAATGATTTATTTGAAATGTGAAGACATTCATTTGAAATGTGTTTCGACACAAAACACATTTCAGCGACTCCTCTAAATTTGCTGAGCACAGCTCCTTAATGGGGAACCTGTGTTGCCACACAAAGCAAAAGCTGATGACGTACTCTTGCAGAAGTGACTCGTGGCTTGTTAGATTGTGAAAAAAGACGGCATTTTTAAAAGACAATCGTTAAGGAGACGTCACGAGGGTACACGTGCACTGCTCTGAAGACTTTACACAGCTCGGTCATACCGTTTGACCTGATTTCTCATCACTGAAGAGACAGCCTGCTTCTACTGCTAGCTCTGGCAGTAAGGGGAGGGTACAGGGTTTCAGACGGGGCCAGTAGTGTGCACGTGATAAGGGTTCCCCTTATGAGTGTGCCCATTAATCAATGTATGTTTTTGAACACAATAGAGCTCTATGCTGGACAAAAGAGCCCTGCCAGTGGGACAACTAATGGGAGCAAAATCCCTGCTGGCCCTGCATGCTAACAGTGGATAGCAACATGATTTTGGCTTGACATCAGAAAGACTGAGGCAAAAATGCAGATGTCTACAAGTAACACATTAAAAAGAATGATTAACACAAGGACCAATTGGCAAAATGAAGAGTATCTGCTTCATACTTCTAAGTGACATTGAACAACACAAACTGAGCCCTTTGCCTGATAAGATTCTCATTTGACATTCTCAAAGAATTGCAGTGAAATAGTTTCTCAGTGCAGCTGTGCGAATGCAAAGCCTTGTTACTGTGGGTGTTGGCTGCCACACTCTTTAATAACCTCTATCAACTCTTCCCTATGCCTTCCCTGTCAACTCTTACCTATGTATTGTCTTCAGTTCTTCCTCTATAGAATCACATAGTGGCGGTGAAACTGCACAAGTGCTAGCCTAAGTCATGCACATCATGTGCATGTAGAAGTAAATGAAAGCTGGCGTGCATATGTAAATCTGGAGGGAGAGGATGTGGTTGTCCAGGACAAAACAAAAGCCTGTTGCTTCATCGACTGCCCTGGCCAACGCCGTCCCCAAAATAACGGCATGGACAGAGGAAAAAACACACACCAACAACTTCCGAGCAGCCACTCGACAGGAAGAAGGTCGACTGCTTCCATTCAGACACAAGCTAATGAAAAATACTCCATGGCCACTGGCTACCTCAGCTGGCACCGTACTGTCATCATCTTCTCTTATTTGTTTCAACCTATTTCAAATGCTCTGTGATTAAAATCTATATAGGTGCTGTTGTTTAGATCCCTTTAAAGAAGAACTTTGGTGTAAAATGAAAATTGGCATGTTAAAACATCATACCGAGTTGGTATGTGTACGGAGGAGCAAAATTGATTTAGCCTGTTGCATTCAGAGTTTAACTATTTTTTATCGTTTGTCCCAGAAGGCTAACAATGGAAGTGGTAGGTGCCCTTAGACGAAGCATGACGGCTACGCTATTTTTAAACCATTAAAACAGCTCGAAGAAACTCCACACTCCATCGGTAGTACAACAAAGGCCCTGACATTAAATACGAGGCACTGAGAACTTTGTAAGTGTACACAACATTTATTAAAAAAACAGTTTTGACAAGCAGTACCTTGCTGTAGTTTCTCGTCGCCGCCATGATGAAAGTCTGCACAGGTCGATTGACGAACACAAACCAGCAGGAAGAATAGCAGGAGAGGTAGTACAATCAACTTGTTTGGACTTTCATCATGGCGGCAACGAGAAACAACTGCAAACGACTGCATGTAAGAACAGCTTTTTAAATAAACGTTGTGTACATTTACAATATTCTCAGTGGTTCGTTTTGAATGCCAGAGCCTTTGTTGTACTACCAATGGAATGTGGAGTTTCTTCGAGCTGTTTTAATGGTTTAAAAATAGCGTAGTCGTCATGCTTCGTCTAAGGGCACCTACCACTTCCATTGTTAGCCTTCTGGGTCAAACTATAAAAAATAGTTAAACTCTGAATGCAACAGGCTAAATCAATTTTGCTCCTCCGTACACATACCAACTCGGTATGATGTTTTAACATGCCAATTTTCATTTTACACCGAAGTTCTCCTTTAACCATGCATGCATGTTTGGTATAGGCTATTGCAGAACATGTCTAATACACTGCTGCCTAAAATGCACAGGATGAACAAATGTGTGAGAAGATGGAATCTGTAGTAGGCCTATCCATAGCCTATTTGAAAATATTACATAGCCTTACAAAGTTCACAATTTAAACATTGTTTTGGAAAATGAGTGGACCCTTACATTTATCCAATATTTACTATGAACTGTCAGAGGTAGCTAATCTATATATTTTTTCCTGCTCTTGTTCATGTATGTAAAAAATTGAATTGCCTACAAACATGACCATGATGACAGACATGTATGAAATGCAGGGAGTCAATAAACATTGCTGTTTTCCAGCTCTCATACTGTTAACCTAAATATGAACTTATATTGTCTGTGTAATCTGACATTCTTGACAAAACAAGAAGGAGTTATTGTAGAAAATGTCTTCCTAGTTTAGCCTATAGGTTAAGAAATCGGGATTGCATCAGGAGTATGACTGAATCGCAGCGCAGATCACGCTATCAGGTTTCTTGGCCCCGAAAGGGGGTGGGGTACGCAAGGCAGAAAGGGGAGGAGGAAAAGGGATTTGGGGATATTCTTTGTTTCCCCAGTATTTAGGATCCTGCCTCTGGTAGGATGGTCACATGGTACCACATTGGACTGAATGGGTTAACATAAGCTAACGCTTTTGTTCAGAGAAACGGAGAAGAGGGAAAGTGGCCACAGATTTGTGATATTCCCGTGGAACACTAAGGAAGAAAAGCTCCTGAATAAGGACGGTCTGATTTGTTTTCGGGTAAGTCTTATCATAGGCCACTTCAAGCTATTTTCGTTAACCAGCCTACTGCGTTAAACTTGGGTAACGCTAAGGCACAAAATTAAGCGGGTAATATGAGTGTAATGTTAATTTCCGTTTGATTAACTGGCAGTGCAATTATTTTAATACTAATTTATCTAAATAAACGTATGTCAGCATGTACCACCACCAAGTCTGCTGAACTACAAATGCAATAGACACTTGTCTGTGAAAAAAAGGTTAAATAGCTAATAGGAACTGGTTTCGACAAGGGGCATGGAATTGCTTGGTTTGCATCAGGTCGAAGAGGACAATAGTATGTATTATGAATACTCTACGGCTTGTTACGCGGGACTTATGCGGGTCTTGATTTTAAAATAAACTAGTTTCTGTGGTGAAAATGGCACAGCTCTTTATATTGTATTCGGGATCGCAACTTATTACTCACAGGTATCTCCCCCATCACCGCGTGGTAGGTAGAGAGTTGTTTTTGAAGAAACGCAGCGTGTGTTAAGGAGCCTCGAGCTTTCTCCGTGGTTCTCCCAGGTATGCTAGCTAACATTAGCTTAACGTTGTGCTTACTGGTGGAGGCGACACGTTGCAGTTTTCAGGGACAGCGCAAGAAAGTGTGGTTACTACGCATCTGCCAACTTATTTTTCTTGGTTGGAAGCTGGTGGATAAATAGGTATGTATCCCAATTACTCGGAATGTTTTAAAGTTCGTAGTGCTATCATTAGAAAGGCATGTCTACATTCCTGTGACTAGAATTTGAAATCGGGATAGACCTTCGTTACAAATTACCTGGCTCAACAGATACCTACAGATCTACATTTTGTGTAGATTAATCCTATTCGCCGTCAAATATTTTTATGTTTGTTGGCAATAATGATTCCTGGTTAGTTTCCTCCAGTTGATATGCAAAGAGGTAACAGTTGGCGGTGAGGTGCCCAGATAGTATAGGATGTTGCTGGTAACGTAAACCGAATATGTGTTTTGGAGAGGATGCCACAAGTCACTCCGCGTAGGACCTGGGTAAAAGGAAAATGGGTGAAAAACTCGTCGTCGAAAGGACATTTGGGAGCAAAGTTAAGAATTAAAAAAATCTGATGTGTTTTGTAAAGTTGACTGTGGTTGAACCCTCAAAACTGCTTTAAAGACCAAATTGGTTCTGGTTTGGAACAAGAACCTCACTTCCAGATGCCACTTGACAAAGCCTTTCTGTTCTAGAAGGCTTATGCACCCCCCTTTTGAAGAAACGGAAGTGTTATGTAGCCCCACATGGGATGGAGACTGTTTTAGAGCGGTGCTCTAAAGACCAAAACTTTTCTGAACTGTAGTTATGAGAAATGTGATTGACCAGATTTCAACTAGCATGTTCCCGTCCTTATCGGAATTCGATCCGGTGATGCGGAAAACCAGTTAATTTCC
Source organism: Coilia nasus (assembly GCA_027475355.1). NCBI lineage: Eukaryota > Metazoa > Chordata > Actinopteri > Clupeiformes > Engraulidae > Coilia > Coilia nasus. Next base: position 7,843,464 of record CM050213.1, read on the forward strand.
TCCCAGGTTCACTTCAGTTTGGAACGCCCAGCTCTACCTTTTGTTAGTGGAAATGACCCACACTCCATAGAGGAAACGACCCCATCCCCACCCCCACTGCCCCGCACACTGGTTCAAGCGGTGGTGCGAAGTAGCAACAGCTTGTAGTAAGAAGGCACAGCTGGAAACAAGATGGGGATGCACCCAGGTTATTACCAAAGGAGTGCTGTAGAGGAACGGGACCACAAAACCCTCCTGGGATTGGTTTTGAAGGCGCCTATGAGGTGTTGATGTGACAGCTGCAACCAGATCTTTCCCTGAAAAAGTACTACTCTCCGAAAACAAACTGCATTTGGTTGTGGCGATGTCTTTGTAAGGAGACACTGACTGGGAACGAGATTAGTGTGGTCAGGGCCAGTCGGTAAACTAAACGAACTCTGCAGTTCTGGTGCTGTCCAGTTTAGTTCTTAAAGTGCCTAGTATGTCTGTCAACTCTCCTTATAAAAATCCTTTTTTTATTTCCAGTGAGCATTGCTGGCCTCTTACTCATGATCTCCTAGTACTGTTTGGAGACAGTCCCCTGTTGTGCACTGCCATGTTATGTCGAGGAGGCACCCTCAAAGCCCCGGTCGGACACGCAGCTGCATGCCTGTTCATTTAGAAGAGGGCACGCTTTCACAACCACCACAGCCTTTGCATGCCACCACACTTGAGGCTTTGGCATGGACCCAGAAAGTAGGCCTAGTATTGCACTGAAAACCAAAGGCACTGTTGGCTGAGAGCTTTAAAGAAATGGCCTAGGTAGCATGGCCACTTCTTTTAGTATACTGCCATGCTCTCCCTGTCTTCTGGCAGTGTTTGGGAACATTCTTCCATTGTAGTTTGCCACCCTGCACCGATGAGGCATATTCACAGCCCTGGTAAGACATGCAACTGCATGTCTGCTCATTAGCAACAGGACAGTTTCACAACCCCTCGCCACCTGCAAGGTTGTCTGGCTGTGAAACCAGGTGAGCGGACGTGGTCATTATGTCTGGGTTTACCTGTGCTTTCAGGTTGGCACACCTGTGGTTCCCCCACCATCTACTGTGGCAACAGGAAATAGCGCTGTGGAGGGGAGGGGAGCCTAACATTTAAATGAAATAGCGCTGTGGAGGGGAGGGGAGCCTAACATTTAAATGGCCTTGACTTGCACAGCGTGTGGGAATATCATCTTTTGGTCCGTTTATTTTTGTAGTGTGGTTTATTCATTACTTCTGTACTTTTTCACTCCACGTGCTCCTTGCGTTTGGCGAGTATGAGCAAAGTCTGAAAAGGTGTTTAATATTGTGAACGACACTTGATGTGCCTAACAGTTCTTGAAGATTTGGCAGTTTGGCATCAGCTGAAGCCATTCTGGTCTTTGATGTTTTGCACATAGCTGTGGATGGGATGGCCATGTAGTAAGTAGGTGTGAAACCCCAGGGGTCAGGATGTCGCGATTAGAGCCCCCTCTCCCCATGTTTTCACTCTCGCAGCAGTTTTAAATCAGTGCTGGAATGTCGCTTTGAACGGCTTCATGTTTAAAGAAGCTGCTTAAGTTGATCAAGAAGTCAAAGTCATGCTTGCTCTGGACTTTCCATTGATTAGGAGTTTTCATGTGAGCCCTTAATGATCTGAGACGTCACCAGTGGCTGGTGCTTGGCCACCCACGGAGTATCGTCATGTGAAGCCATGTAACAATAGGAGCCAAAAGCTGAGTTTTGAGCCCTTTATTAATACTAGTCTTCCTCTGTGCTGAACAGCATAGGTCCAGTAAAATTGAATTGTTTTGGAAGCTTTCTAGAAGAGCTAAGAGAATATTAGTCATGGCATGGGCAGGTATGAGTCATTTGTGTGACGCCTTACCTGAAAGACAGGTGATTGAAGCATTGGATTTTTCCACAACTTTATCATCTTTAATGAAGGTAATCTCAGAAATCTTTACTTCTTGGTAGTTCCCTCCTGTAGTGTGTTGATCCTATGTCTTTGGTGAAACGTTTGATAAAGTTTTTGTATTTTTAAATCAAAAAGTTAATGCATTGTGCTTGTTGGTTTACTTTCTTTTAGAAAGAAGCCACAAGATGCTCGAAATGCAAGTAAACCTCCCTAGTGCGACAGTAGCGCCATCTAGTGGATTAAACGTACAGTGCAACTTCCCAAGTTGATGCATTTCATGAAGACGCTCACTGCTTCACCCGAGACACCCAAGCTTTATCCTACTTCATCTGCAATGAAAATTATCACCGTAATAGCTAAACTATTTGTCTCGATGCCATAGCAATGGGGTGTAGTGTGTTATGTGACTCATTGTTGCCAAGAGGTTGAGTAAAAAACTGTTCTGTTCAAAACCACAGTATTGAGTTGAGGTGATTCTTTGTCCTCACACACACACACAACAATATGCAGTCAACATATAGACTCATATCAGGTGGACAGTCGCAGTGTTTACTGTGTTTATTTTTTTTGTTTGTTTTTGTTTTGTTTTTTTGTTTCCAGAGTCGGTGTCTGTCGCTTAGGAATACGTGCCAGTTCCATACATCTCCTTTTAAATAAAAGCAAAATATTGTATTGTGTACAGTGCTGCATTTAAGGGGTGATTAAGAATTATAAATTTTTCTTTGTAAAAAGGAGATTGCTCGTATTTTTGAAACAAGTGTTTATCTGCTTTTGCTGACCGTGTTGAAGCCTAACCGTGTTTATCTGCGCTTGTCGGCAGTGTTGAGAGGCCTCACGACCCACCAGCACCATGAGCTGGAGCTTCCTGACGCGCCTGCTGGAGGAGATCTCCAACCACTCCACCTTTGTGGGGAAGGTGTGGCTCACCATGTTCATCGTCTTCCGGATCGTGCTGACGGTGGTGGGCGGGGAGTCCATCTACTACGATGAACAGAGCAAGTTTGTGTGCAACACGCAGCAGCCTGGGTGCGAGAACGTGTGCTACGACGCCTTCGCCCCGCTCTCGCACGTGCGATTCTGGATCTTCCAGATCATCTCCATCACCACGCCCACCATCATGTACCTGGGCTTCGCCATGCACCGCATCACCAGGATGGACGACAGCGAGTATAAGCCGCGCACCCGCAAGCGCATGCCGGTGGTGACGCGAGGCGCCGCGAGAGATTACGAGGAGGCCGAGGACAACGGTGAAGAGGACCCCATGATCGAAGAAGAGATCGAGATCGAGAAGGACAAAGACAAGGAGACCGAAAAGCCCTCAAAGAAGCACGACGGACGCAGGAGGATTAAGCGCGACGGCCTGATGAAGGTGTACGTGCTGCAGCTGCTGGTGCGCGCCGGCCTGGAAGTGGCCTTCCTGTTCGGCCAGTACATCATGTACGGCCTGGAGGTGATGCCATCATACGTCTGCTCGCGCAGCCCCTGCCCGCACACGGTGGACTGCTTCGTCTCCCGACCCACGGAGAAGACCATCTTCCTGCTCATCATGTATGTGGTCAGCTGCCTGTGCCTGCTGCTCACCATACTGGAGATCCTCCACCTGGGCGTGAGCGGCATCCGAGACGCCTTCCGTCGCCGCGCCACCCAGCAGCAGCACCACCGCAACCACATGGCCATGGCCAGCCAGAGGCCCTCCATCTGCCGACAGGTGCCCAGCGCCCCTCCCGGCTACCACACGGCCGTCAAGAAAGACACCGGCAAGCTGCCGGTCGGCATAAAGCCGTCCGACTTCCGGGATAACTTGGGCGACTCGGGCCGGGAGTCGTTTGGGGACGAGGCCTCTTCCCGGGAGCTGGACCGGCTGCGGCGGCACTTGAAGCTGGCCCAGCAACATCTGGACCTGGCCTACCAGAACGAGGAGAGCAGCCCGTCACGTAGCAGCAGCCCGGAGTCCAACGGTACCGCTGTGGAACAGAATCGTCTCAACTTTGCTCAGGAGAAACAGGGAGGAACCTGTGAGAAAGGTCAGTAGAACATACAAACGGTTTGATGAATACTTACAGATGGATTGATGTCACATTAACAATGATTGATCTCAGACCTAAAAAATTTAGTATCAATGTAGTTGTATTAGTGTTGTTTTTATAAACATCTTTGGTTATCTTTTCTTTCTGTCCTGTAGGACTCCGAGCCTGAGCACTCCTCAAAACTTTGTCTGCTTCAATATCTGCCAAAATGCCGTGCATGGAGAAGGAGTCTGGACAAAGACACATTCTGAGAGGATGATTGTGTGCGTGTGTCTGTGTGTGTTTGCGCTTGTGTGTGGGAAGGAGTTTATTAGTGTGATCAAAAACTGTTTGTACATGTGTGTGTGCTCGTGTGTGTGTGTGTGCACTGGTGGAGAGACTGCCTCACAGTATTATGGCTCGTGAAGTCCAAGGAAAACATGGCAAACTCTGGAATGCAACATCTCGCCCACCAGCCCTACTTGAGCGCCAGAACGCCTGACTATCCAAAGTGCCCGAGAGCCAATGGTAGAGGAGCTGCTTTCAATACCTGACCAGAAGGCGACTGTGCAGTACTTTTTGACTTTTTAAAGTGTCATAGGAATAAATAGGCAGTCTTTCTTTTTTACCTCTCTTCTTATGAAGTTAAGGAGGTTTGCATCTCAAAATGCCTTAAACTTTAACTGGAGTTTACATATGTTTTTCATTCCAAAAAAAAAAAGACAGAAAATGAAAGCTGGACTTGTGTGTGTCTGTGTGCAGCCCACATGCGAAGTTATGTGGTGTCATTCAAATATTTGTACATCACAGGACTAGAGGTCATTTGTGTGTAGTCTAGAGATCCATAGTGCGTATATGTTTATAATATAGCTGTGATCCGGTACAAAACGTGGGTTTTCTTAGGGTACAAGAACTTTTTTCCCCCCTGCTACAATGTGTAAGGAAGTTCAGACTGTTGCCTCAGTCCAGCAGAGAATGGTGCATTCTGGGAGGCATAAATTAAAAAAAAAAAATTAATAGATCAGTGACCATGGCCTTTGTTACATCTTGTGTGGGGAAAGCCACGTTTTGGTGCCTTTGTCCAAAATGAATGAAACAAAAACCTGGGAAATGCTTGAAATACTTGTGAATCTTAATGTTAAAGTGATGTTTCTTAAGCGTTTGCTACATATGTCATCTTTTGTACGATTTTCTTTCTCTTTTTTTGTACACGAGGAGCATATCTGTTGACTGTATCACAGTACGAACAAAAAAAAAAGCTTGTGTTGAGTTCAGAAGTTTCATAGGTGTGTTTGGGCGTAGTTCTCTCTGTAAGAATGTTTTCAAATAGGAAACGGTCTCTCATCAGTCATAAAGTTATGTCTGCGTGTGCCAGTCAGTTCTGCCCAGGTATTTTGTGTCAAGAAGCTGCCTGTCCTGTAAAACAAAAGCACTAGGAAGACTAACAGGGGAACAAGCCATATGTCTGATGTATCGACTTTTGTCGTTTTGTATGTAAACCTGATTATGAAGTGTGTCTATGCAACACCATTATGACAAAATAAGTGCTCCATCCTACACACGGTACGTGACCTGCGGCAATAATAATATTGTGTCTGGTAACGGCAAAGCCTAACACTCGTGACTGGGGTAATGTGGAAGATCTTTGGAAAGAGATGATGGTAGAAGCTATTATTTCATTGGTGCATTTCATTGCTTTTATGAACCTTGAGGCAAAAATGTCATCTCATGGTATTTTTGATATTTCTCCTGTTTTTTATACTTTTTGTACAAATAGTATTTTTTGTGCTGTTACATGGAATAAAATAACATTTTCAAACTTGTAAAAGTGTAGTGTTCTATTTGTACATTTTCCATTATTGTGCTCTAGCCAGGGCTTAATTTGAGGGGGAGCAAGCCGGAGCGCGCTCCGGAACCTCCGACGTTGGCTCCGCAGCTATTTATACTTGATCCGGTGACTCGTCACCTCTTTTGACTAAGTAACAAAATTTTACATTTTTTTAGTTACATTGTCTTGCTTTGTTGACTAAATACAACATTAAATATATGAATTGGTACTGAATTTGTCCTGATTTGATGTGACTAGTGTTATTACAATACACACAGTTTCGTTTTGGTGCGCGCGCACAGCATGCTTTTTCTTCTTTTTTTTTTTTCCTGTCGGAGTCACTCATCCTCTGCGCTCCGGGACCTCCCACTTTACAAATGAAGCACTGGCTCTAGCTCAAATTTATCTCAAGGATTGCTCAAGCAGATGCACTGGGTTGGGAAAAGCACAAAGCAAATCAACAAAGCAAATCATTCACTGACATTTTCGTAAATCGTTTGTGTCAAAAGCACTGATGGAAGCCGTTGATTTTAGAGCTTTGGCATGCAATGTGTATTAAACGAGTAGACTGGCCTCCACTTGCTGATAATCTCCAGCATATATCTGGGTATTTCCATCTTTTATCTGAGGTCAGAGTCTGCGTAAGGTGCAGTATAAAGGTCTTTCTGGCAGCACAGTGTGTTTCATGATCGTATGATCATGTCATAATCGCATGTCTAAATGACAGCTATAAATTGTGACAGAGAACTGTGTCTTCATTTTTGCTGTGTGAAAATGAAGCTGCTTGACGTCCTCTTGTTGTGTGTACTGACTTTTGGCGGGTGCAGTGGTGAAACAGGAAATGAAAATGACTTCATGCTACTTGCAGGGCCTTTGACAAACTCCTTTCTGGAGGATCTGAGTTCAGATCCCTCTGCCTATCGATCTTGGGATTCAGGAGCACCAGACACAGATGACGTCTTTGACTGCAGCCACGCGCTCCCTTCAGCAATCCAAGACCACTTCCAGTATCTTCAGAGTCGGGGGGTGACCCACTTTAAGGTGCCCCTCTCCTGGTCCCGCATCCTGCCCACAGGACACCCCGGCCAGCCCCACCAGGACACAGTGGAGTGCTGCAGGACCCTTCTGGAGCAGCTGACGCAGTCAGGCCTGCAGCCCCTGGTGGTCCTGCACCGCTCAGCTGTTCCACAGGAACTCAGGAACACGTTTGGGGAGTGGGACAGTGTTGAGCTGCCAGAGGTCTTTGAGCGATATGCAGGATTTGTGTTTTCAGAGTTTGGAGACTTGGTTAAGTACTGGATCACTTTTAGTCAAGCTGAGGAGTTGATGGGAGATGGACAGCTACTAGAGGCAACATCTATTGAAAATGTCATGCAAGCTCATACTAGTGTGTACCAGCTGTACCATGGCATGTACAGAGACAAAGGTGAAAATAAAGAAATATACATTCATTTGTTAATATACATCATAGCCCATAGCTAAATATTATAGTAGACTTGCTGTATTAATATTTTAATTACATACTTTACTAAGCTTGTTATGTTTACTTTTGAAATGCAGTTTACAAAGAACTCAGTAGAATTGTCAATCTGCCAAAATCAAATATGATCATCTAGTTCTTGCTCCATATACAGCCTTTTGATTTCCATCTATAATTGAGTTGTCCATAACTGTGTTATCTTTACAGTTACTCTTCAATTATACAGAATTTAAATGTTAACTAAAGGTGTGACTTTTCCAAGGATCTATGTAGGTTACACAAAGATACAGGCAACACAAAATAACAACTATACTTTGCTTTGACCAGGCGGTCAAGTATCCCTTGGGTTAAAGGCCAACGATTTTGAGGCTGTTTTCCAACGTGACATTATATCCATGGTATGGTCAATATTTTGCAGAAATATCTGATAAATGCAAAACAGTTTTGAAGCTCTTATTGCACATAATATACTTTCAGCTGGCACATCAATCAGTTTTCAGTTATTCTCACCCATTCACAAGATGTCAAAAACTGTACAAAGTTTAGATGGAATCTGAACTAAAACTGAACTGTTTTACTCAGGTTTTTGTGGACTTTCTATCTGTATGGGCTGAGTATGACTGTACCACTAAATCAAGTCTGTTGGAAGAGCTCACAAATATACAGGTAATTTATCATTATATCTGAATATCCCAGTTTGAAGTTATCTAGATTTTGACAAACACAATTTCTTTGCATTCATTTATTTATTAATAAATACCATGCACACATTATTCTGCGATACTGTTTCAGAGAGTCACTGGAGACCTACCAATCCTAATCTACGACCTAAACATCAGGCAGTGTTCGAAAAAGGAGAAATTCCAGCCTCTGCTCAGTGTGTTAGGAGGTATGCTGCTTGCATACTTTGCACAGTCCCTATGCACAGCCATTTTCCCCCAGCGTACAGGGCAGAGATAACGCATGAAAACAAAAGATTACTGAGGTGCTGAGTAAGTGTGTTTGAACTTTGATGATAGTGAGTGTGTGAGAAAAAAACATGATTGCTTGCAAATGTTTATTTCTGTTTTATTCATTTTGAATGACAATTTGAGGTCAATGTTTTTATTCACAAAATCACCGAATATGCTGTCAGCTTAAACTCATTCCAAATGTTAATTATTTATAAAACTGTTTTGCAATGTAATGCAATAGTATTAATATATTACAACAAAAGTTTTGGCTAAAGACCTGTTTTTAATTAATGTCAGTATGTTCCTTCATGCCATTTCATAACACTTATACACTTTCAATGAAAATGTAATTATTTTACAGCATCATAATAGGCATAATACAAATTCATGGTAAGTGTAATCAGACTGAGATAGTGGATAGTGATAACATAACACTGATTATGCATCATGGTCTCTGGTCACGAGTACCTTAATTATTTTATTGAGCTGGTCAGAGTAATGTGCAGCATTCAAGGGTCCATGTTTTTCATGATGTCATGTTTTTCAGCTTTACAGGACAAAGATTCACCAGTCCGCGGATGTGACATTACTCATGTGTTTGGAACATTAGGGGAGGAAAGTTCAATAAGGTGCGAAAAATGTACAACACTCAAACAAAAACAAAACAACTAAAAAGTAAATAATGGCAACTTAAAAGTTATTTTGAAGTTATTTTAGCATAGCTCCCTAACTTCACCATTTCTTATGATTCTCCATCTTCATTCTATTTCTGAATTGCTTCTAATTCTCCTAACATTTTAGCCATAATGAAGTCATAACAAACAACAAGCCTGAGAGAAACACATGGTCCGTGTATGAGAAAGTGAGGCAGAAGTTCAGCACTCAGGCCCCATCTGAGCGTGATGAATTCCTCCCTGGATCATTTCCTGAGGGCTTCCAGTGGGGCGTCTCCAGTGAGTCTTTTAAAGTGGAGGGGGGCTGGTCTGAAGATGGCAAAGGGGAGACTATATGGGACCGTTTTGGACACCAGGGCCATGCGTTTGATAACCAGACTGCTGACCTGGCTTGCGACAGCTACAACAAGGTGGACTATGATGTGTATCTGCTCAGAGGTCTTCAGACTAACAACTACCAGTTCTCAATATCTTGGGCCCGAATCTTCCCCTCTGGCCACAGGGAAAGCTTGTCAGAGAAAGGAGCGCTTTATTATGACAAACTGATCAACACCCTCCTTCAGTCGGGCGTAGAGCCTATTGTCACCCTGTATCACTGGGATCTTCCTCAGGCCTTGCAAGACAATGGAGGCTGGGAAAATCCTGCCATTGTGGAAGTATTTAAAGACTTTGCTGACTACTGCTTCTCCAGATTTGGAGACAGAGTGAAAACCTGGAACACCTTCAGCAGTCCTCAGGTTGTGAGTCACTCTGCATACGGCACTGGTGAACATGCGCCAGGAGTCAAGGACCCAGTTGTTGCATCTTATCAGGTAAACAGCTGAAATATTTCTGTTACAAAGGTGCAGTTCTACAGTAAAATCTTCCTCAAGTTCTGGACTGTGTGAACAATCTATGTTCTAGCACATTTGTAAATGTTACACATAGTGGCTTAAACCAAACTTACACTACTCTAGCCAGACACATGAACTAAAGTTCAGCTGTTGGTAAATAACGTAAATAAAGTAAAATAAAGTAAGGCTGTTGGTCTTAAATGAACAACCTTGTGCCAGGATTGAGGATTTTTTTTTTTATCAGTGCATAATACAGCATTTGTCCTCCTTGTAGGTGACCCACAATATTCTGAAGTCCCACGCTGAGGCCTGGCATGTCTACAATGATAAGTACAGGAAGGAGCAGGGTGGGAAAGTGGGCATAGCTCTCAACTCAGACTGGGCTGAGCCTCTCAACTCCACCAGTCCTCAGGACATTGAGGCAGTTGACCGCTACATGACCTTCATGCTGGGCTGGTTCGCACACCCCATATTTGTGAATGGAGACTATCCAGATAAACTCAAGAGTCAGGTTGAGCAGAAGACGACACAGTGTCAGCCCACTGAGGTAGCAAGACTCCCTGTGTTCACAGACGCCGAAAAAAAACGAATTAAAGGTACTGCAGATTTCTTTGGGCTTAACCACTACACCACCTGCCTTATAAATGAGAGTAGGGGAGGCTGTGTTCCAGGGCCTCATGGTGTTGGAGACTTCCAGGCCCATGTTGACCCGAGCTGGCCAACCACAGACTCCGAGTTGATTTACTCAGTGCCATGGGGGCTTCGCCATTTGCTCAACTACATCTCAGAAGAGTACTCATCTGTCGCCAAAGTGCCAATATACATTACCGGAAATGGAATGCCGATTGACAGCAGTGGTGACAGTTTAAATGATACCGAGCGCATAAACTTCCTGAGGTCTTACATAAATGAAGCAATGAAAGGTAAGCATGACCTATTTGTTTACAATTAACTTCATGATATTGCATTATGAGGAAAGTGAATACATTTTCCTTTCAGTACTGTTCACTTTATTTATACATTTTATTTTTTTCTATTCAGCCATCACTCTTGATGGAGTTGATGTGCAGAGGTACACTGTTCAGTCACTAATGGATGGATTTGAGGGTCCAGAAGGTTATAGCCAATGATTTGGCCTGCATTACGTGGATTTTAAAGACATGAACCGGCCCCGAACCCCCAAGGCCTCAGCATACTTCTACTCCCATGTTGCTCAAATGAATGGCTTTGAAAACGTGACGTCAAGATCTGCTTCACACGTTCCACAGTCAGTGACACCAAAGCGCCCAAGCCTCGCCCCATCAGAGGTCCCCTCCAGATCCAAAGTTGTTTGGGAAAAATTTTCACATCAAACGAAGTTCCAGAGGAAGTTCTACCATTATGGAACCTTCCCCGAAGGCTTCCAGTGGGGTGTCTCTTCCTCTGCCTATCAGGTCGAAGGTGCCTGGGACATGGATGGTAAAGGGCCAAGTGTGTGGGACACTTTCACCCAAAAGCCTGGGAACATCCCCAACAATGACAATGGTAATGTGGCATGTGACAGTTATAATAAGATGGAAGAGGATCTCTACATGCTAAGGGCTCTAAAAGTGAAGTCCTACAGATTTTCCTTGTCCTGGTCAAGAATCTTTCCAGATGGCACCAAGAACTCTGTGAATATGAAGGGAGTAGACTATTATAACAGACTCATAGATGGTCTTCTTGCCTATAATATCTCTCCAGTGGTGACTCTCTACCACTGGGACCTTCCTCAGGCTCTGCAAGACATTGGTGGATGGAGCAATGACAGTATGATAGACACTTTCAATGACTTTTGTGACTTCTGCTTTTCCACATTTGGGGATAGAGTCAAGTTCTGGATCACATTCAACCAACCTTATACTATTGCATGGTCTGGTTATGGACTGGGTCAGGTTCCTCCCAATGTTAAAGATCCAGGACAAGCCCCTTATAGAGTTGCACACAATCTCCTAAAAGCTCATGCTAAAGTTTATCACACCTATGATGATAATTACAGGAAAACCCAAGGAGGTCTAGTTTCCATCAGCCTCAATGCAGACTGGGTTGAGCCAAAAGACCCCAACATCCCACGAGAGATAGTTGCTGCTGACCGTGCTCTCCAGTTTCAGTTGGGCTGGTTTGCCCATCCTATCTTCAAAAACGGGGACTACCCAGATGCCATGAAGTGGCAGGTTGGCAACAAGAGTGACCTTCAGGGCCTTGAACAATCCAGACTGCCAGTATTCACTGATCAGGAAAAGGCATACATTCAAGGCACTGCTGATTGTTTCTGCATTAATGCCTACACGACCAAAGTGGTTCGTCACGTGACACCCAGACTGTCTCCTCCATCATATGAAACCGACCAGGACTTGGGCAAGGAGGACGAGGAGGATTCCCAGCCTACGGCTCTAAAAGAGCAAAGGGCCGTAGCTTTCGGACTAAGAAGACTTCTCAACTGGATCAAGGAGGAGTACGGCGAGCCAGATGTTTACATCACCGAAAATGGAGTGGCTACAGATCCTGGCACCACAGTCGATGACACAGACAGAATATTCTTTTACAAGACATATATAGATGAGGCCCTAAAAGGTGGAACTTAAGTCATATTTTTAAATTTAAAACATTAATTGTTTTTTGGGTGTGTATTCATACTTTTAATGTGTTTTTCTTTCAGCACACAATCTGGATGGAGTGAAAGTTAACGGATACATGGCTTCCTCGCTCATGGATTCTTTTGAGTGGCTCAATGGCTACAAAGTGGGATTTGGGCTTCATCATGTTAACTTCAAACACCCCCTCCACCCAAGGACACCAAAGAGATCTGCTCACTTCTATTATCAAATCATCAAGGACAATGGCTTTCCACAACCCGAAGAGGACAAACTGATCTACGGTCATTTCGGTGACAACTTTGCCTGGAGCACAGCAACAGCATCATACCAGGTGACTGCATGGACAGCAAAAAGTGCATAGTTAATGTTACATTACTATTAAATAATAAGTAGTAAATAACTGTGTTAAATAACATTACAGGACTTAAAATGGCACCTGAGTAAAATTGCATTTAGGTTTTACTACCTCATGAATTATGCTGTGGATAGTCACGCAACTTTTAGAAAACATAAACTCTACACTCATTTTTTAAATGTATACACACTCAATGTTGTTTTTGTTCATGTTTGTATGCCAAGAATATCAATTATAAATGAGAGTAGGGGAGGCTGTGTTCCAGGGCCTCATGGTGTTGGAGACTTCCAGTCCCATGTTGCTGGGAATATCATTGCCGGGAATATCATTGTGTATTCTCTGGTAGATTGAAGGTGGCTGGAGATCAGATGGGAAGGGCCTAAGCATCTGGGACCAGTTTGCGCATACTCCACTGAGGGTGTGGGATGATGACACTGGGGACATCGCCTGTGACAGTTACAACAAGATTGCGGAGGACGTGGACATGCTTAAAAGGCTAAAAGTCAACCATTACAGGTTCTCCATCTCGTGGCCCAGGGTTCTGCCTGATGGGACCACCAGTTTTATTAACAAGCCTGGACTTGACTACTATCACCGGCTTGTAGATGCCCTGCTGGCTGCAAACATTAAACCCCAGGTCAGGCTCCTTTATATTTTATTGTTAGAAAAAGCCATAATATCACTTGGCTCTGAACAAATAATGGTCTACACAAATAGTGGATAACTTAAAAACAATTCCATAATAACAAATGAATATTCTGCCAATGTATTTTGTTAACAGATTCAGGGTGATATTACAGTTAAAATGTGAAATCTTGAATTTGTACCACATTTCATGTCTACTGTATATTTGAATGAGGGTGAGGCTACTCACAGTTGTAGTTTTAAAACTGTTGCATACATTTGAAACTCCACTGATAATATTACTGAATAAATGCACTTATGTCACAGATGACACTGTACCACTGGGATCTCCCTCAAGCGCTGCAAGACCAGGGTGGCTGGGAAAATGACACCATAGTGCAGCGCTTCAAGGAGTATGCTGATGTCGTTTTTGACAGCTTGGGGGACAAAGTCAAATTTTGGATTACCATTAATGAGCCTTACAATGTGGCTAACATTGGCCATGGATATGGGAGTGCTGCTCCAGGTATGATATCATAAACATATATACAGATATCAAATAAATATTAGTATAAATATTCACAGTGTGTTACATAATACTAATGTACTGTGTGTAATTATTTAAAAATTTGGTTGAATTCTTTTTTTGTGTGTAATGTGGAGCTTTTGTGTTGTACATTGCACTGGTCGATTGGCTTCTGCCAAGTAACAATAAACACAAATAATAAATATAAATAATAAAGTGTATAGTGTAGTAAATAGTAAAATGTTTTTTTTTAGGCATAAGCTTCAGACCAGGCACTCTACCATATATTGTTGGCCATAACCTCCTCAAGGCCCATGCTGAAGCCTGGCATCTCTACAATGACAAGTACCGTGCCAAGCAGAACGGCATCATCTCCATCACCATCAACTCTGACTGGGCAGAGCCACGCAACCCCTACAAGCAGGAGGACATTGATGCAGCCAGACGTGTGGTCCAGGTGAGATGGCTTTGGGCATCTGTGACCTAATGGTTAGAGTTGTTCTTGAGATCAGAGGGTGGCAGGTTTGAGTCCCATGGCAGTAAGGATTGTGGGTGGGGGAGTAAATAACTAGTGCTCTCTTGCACCCTCATGTGTAATGTAATGGCTTGCCATAGGTCCTTCCTAAGCTTAAAATGAAAGTAGATACAGTAACAATTAAAAAATAACTATGCATAATGCCATAATATGTCATTTTATTTTCACCCTTTTAGTTTTACATCGGCTGGTTCGCTCATCCTGTGTATAACGGAGATTACAGTGATGTCATGAAAACAATTATTCGGGAGAGGAGTCTAGCTGCTGGACTGCCCAAATCAAGGTCTGGCATTTTTACTCCATGATTTTTTTTTTTTTTTAGGTTAAATGCTTCCTTTCAGTGCAAATACATGACATTAATACATTTTTCCATAAATGTTATCCATCCAACTTTCATAGACTCCCAGAGTTCACTCCTGATGAAGTCAAAAGAATCAAAGGCACCTACGATTATTTTGGTTTCAACCACTACACAACTGTTCTGGCTTTCAAAGTGGACTACAAGAATCTTCAACACTATGATGCAGATAGGTGAGCCTCCCATTAGCTTTCCGTTCATCCGTGTAGTGTAGTTAACTAAACGGCATAGTTCACAGAAAGGACACTCTTTCTGCCTTATTGTATGCAGAGGGGCTGGGACTATTGCGGACCGAACATGGCTGGATTCTGGCTCGTCCTGGCTGAAGGTTACTCCACCAGGATTCAGGAAAATTTTGAACTTTATCAAGGAGGAGTATGGGAACCCTCCCATTATTATCACAGAGAATGGCATCTCTGAACGAGGCCCGGTGGACTTTAACGACACCCACAGGATCCACTACTATGAGAGTTATATCAATCAAGCACTGAAAGGTAAGTGCACATTTATGTGAGGCATGGCTTTCATTTAAAATGAAGTTTTACTTTTCCAAGACATTGCGCTCTCCCGTTGGTGGGGGTGTCAAAAAAGTTCAGACTTAGAGAAGATGAATCACACTCGTAATTTTCTTTTAACAGTTTTACTTTTTATTTTTTTACTTTTTCGCAGCAGGGTAACCACAGACGTCTCAGCTTAATGGCCTTTAACATTCTCATTTAAAATGACAATTATAGACAAGCTTACATCTGAGATCAAGATAAGGGTGCATTATCTTCTGTAACAGTAATGCAAAAAATGATACAATCCCATATATATATCAATTATATCAATATAACATATATCAATTTTAAAAAAAGAGAGGGGAGAGATGACATCTTGGAGAAAACGCTTTCAGTCACAAGGGAGCTGTTTATCTTTTTTCAGCTTACCTGATTGATGGGGTTGACATCCGTGGCTACACTGCCTGGTCCCTGATGGACAACCTCGAGTGGGCCACTGGCTTTGCAGAGAAGTTTGGCCTGTTCTACGTGAACCGCTCCGATGCTACCCTGCCCCGTTTGCCCAAGGAGTCTGTGAAGCACTACGGGACTATCATCAGCTGCAATGGCTTCCCTGATCCCTCTCAGGGCCCTCACCCTTGCCTGACCCCTGAACCTGAAGGTAAGGTGTCACATCCTCACAAAATGTCTACAATGCCAAGTAGTTGTATGCCAAATGGTGATGCCCTGAAGGAATTCACCTGGTCTGGGACAAGGAAAATGCATACACTCAAGCCCCTGTTTTGGGAAAGAGATCAATATCTGGTCTAAACAGAATGACAAATAAGACACAGGAATATAATGTAACCACTGCATTTTCCTGATATCTCAGATGGGACTGTTTTACATTCAATTGCTGTCCCTTTCAATGCCATTTAAAATAATTGATTCTTGTACAAAGTATAAGAAAGAGGAATGCTTACCTCAGTCAAAAATAACATGAATAAGGTAAAAAATATAGGGTGGTCATCAAAAAAGAGCCACTACCTCATCACTAAAAAAAAATGCAGAATAACTTTGAGGCAATCCTGTTGCTAATATAAAAAGCCTCTATCTATCCAATGCTCCTCTACATGCCATAGATATATATTTGATTTCTTTGTCTAAAACCTCTGTACCACCAGCCATGATGGCACACATCCTATACTCTCAGAACAAAATGTACATGGGGGTACACATATTAAACCCCCAAGTACAAAAGTGTTCCTTTCAGTTTCTTGTTTCTTGGGCACATGACTAAACCTCTGTGGTACTATGCTGTACTCTTTAAGTACAAAATTGAGGAAAGTACATAGTTACGGTAGTGCACTGATTTCATAAAGTTGACTGAAAGTTATACCTTATATATGCTGTGTAATCAACAGCAATGGCTTTGTTTTGCCCCGTAGGTACAAGTACACCCCCCTCAGAGATCCCAGCAGTGGTGTTCCTGGGCATGGAGCTGGCTCTCCCTGATGCAGAGGTGGCTCTGAACACCCTCTTCAGCCTCACCATCATCGCTGCTGCAGCGGCTGCTCTGATGACCTGTCAGTGCCTCAGGGCAACCAGGAGATCAAAAACACCCTAAAGTAAGCGCATCAGACTGGAGAAAAGATTCTAAGTAGATGTGAGTTGTATATGGTTTTACAATATTTTTGTTTTTTTATTTGATAAAAAAAATAAAAATAGTTTCTTTCTTAAAATGCTAATACTATATGTATTTGAATGAACTGTTAAAATAACTGACTGCTATAGAATTATTAAAATGTTTACATGTAGACATTGGTACTGTCCTACATTAGCACTTTTTACTGTTTCTGTGGTAACCAAAATTTAAACAATATAAAAAAAGTTAAGTTACAGGTACTTAGTAAGAGGCAAATTCTGTGGGCATTGTTTTAAACATTACATTACATATGCACCCCAAATTGTTGTATGATGTCTTTTTTTGGTACCATGACTGCTCTTCTACTAGCTGTTTTTTAAATTCTAAGCTGAATCCCTTTTTTTTTTTTAAATACCTCTTAAGTCTGAATGTGTTGTTTGTAATGTAGTTTATGTGGCAAAAAAGGTCTAAATGTAATTATGAATGGACATTTGGTGGCCTCTTCTTCCTGATGCATTATTCGGGCATTTATCCAAAGAGGAGAAAATGGCAGTTGACACATTTTTTGTTGTTATTCACATTCACACACGGGAACTATAACTTGTTGACATTTGTCACCTGCTTTTAGGACATGCTAAGGCAAGAATATTTTCAAAACTTAATGTTGTGCACCACACAACCACAATAACTACTACGACTGACATTTTACCTTTGAATTAATCATGTAATGTTTTTTAAACCATGGACAGGGTTTATGGCTGCTAAATGACTGCTTGTGCAACGGTGTACAGCCATGACCTCCATACAGAATTTCTAACTTATCTGGAATGACAGTGCCAAAAGTAATCAGACCCTCTAAAAGTCTGGAGGCTTTGCCTATTGGGCCATTATCAACCCAAGAGTAATAAAATGCCTTTCATAGACTTCAGGATAATGAGACACGTGGAGTGCATGCCTTGTCATTCGTAGTTAAAACTTTTTCACCCACTAGAGGGTGCTGTTTCTGTTCACTAAACATAACGACACTGTTTGGAACCTACGCGCTGTTGATATATAGGCAATAGCACTGGCAAAGTAAACAGAATGAGTTTATGCTTTTTGCCAGTCCTTTAAAAAAAGACTTTTTCCAGGTGTTCCAATCATAAGTGACGTACTGTCCTCACACATCAAAGACCACTTCCCAAAGGCCATCTTTAGAGTCTGGGGGTGACCCACTTAAAGGTGCCACTCTCCTGGGGGTATTCCAGAAAATAGGTTTAGTAACTTACCGTGATATGTTAACTCAGAGCAAGTGGTAAACCCCTAATATAAGAGCCCTCTGCATTTGGTTTGCTAGGAGAATGAAGCCATAAGACTCTTCTATTAGTAGGTTTACTCCTTACTCTGTGTTAACCTACCTGGGTTAGTGACTAAACCACCTTCTTGGAATGCCCCCCTGGTCCCGCATCCTCCCCACAGGACACCCCGGCCAGCCCCACCAGGACACAGTGGGGTGCTGCAGGACCCTTCTGAAGCAGCTGACGCAGTCAGGCCTGCAGCCCCTGGTGGTCCTGCACCACTCAGCTGTTCCACAGGAACTCAGGAACACGTTTGGGGGGTGGGACAGTGCTGTTTGTCTAGCAGACAGACAGACAGACAGACAGACACACACACACACACACACACACACACACACACACACACACACACACACACACACACACACACACACACACACACACACAGACAGCACAGTACACAGACAGACTATCTAAACAAGCACAGTCAAAGATGGCAACCTGGCCCCCACATGGGCGGACAGACAGACAGACACAGAGACATTGCAATACCTGGTCAATTCCTCCAGGGAACAGGTAGTTATGTAAAATGTGTGTTCTCAGAGTCATTGGTTGCATTCAGCCATCTACATGAGTTGGTACCTGTCCTAGTTCTCAGTCTCTTAAAACACCCTCTGGGTTAACATGAAGATTTATTATGCCTATCAGCTGCCAAAGGTAAGCACTGACATTTCTACAATATCCCAGTTCTAGATTATGCAACAGTAAGTGAAATTACCACTTATGTTTTCTGCATTTTTCAATGAATCTGGTTATTCATCTTAATTACTTACTGTAAATCTTAAGACTAAAGTGCTATAGGAAGCATACCAGAAAGGATAACTGCTGGTGATATGCAGGTGAAGTGGGACAAATGATTTATATGTCAACTGGGAATCCTTGGTGAGCTTTATGTGTGCAGTAGGATACTAAATTTCTGTTCTGCTCATAAATACTCCTAATCATATCCTACAGGGCTTTCAAAGCATAAAAATGGACTTATCTCAGAAAAAGGGCCCTATGCACATTTACAGTGTTTTCCTTTTAGCTAATTTACGCAAATGCACACTCGTGTGTTTACACTCCTACGCTCTGCTGTAACTGTCCTCCAGAGTAATGTCAAAAGCACGGTATCAATTTAACTGCAGGTTCCTGAAATGACCCTTGCTGTCAGTGAACTTGTACCTGGTAAGCAAACAGCAATCTAATCACATAAGACGTCTTTCAGATTGCAACATATCTTTAGCAGTGAAAGCCTGTGAAGTTGCTCTAGTTTATCAGAGAAAAGCAATAAACATGGTGAGACACATGCATTTGACATGCTATGTACATATTATGCCTATACAATTAATTTTATGGCAGAGAAAAAAGATTGCAAAATGCAAGTCTATTCTATTGACAGTATATGAATGTTTAATATAAACACTTCCTTGTGTAAGTTTCAGTTAATGTATGTCACTTATAAGGAGTGTTTAGTCTGAATATGTGCTTTTCAAGATTCAGGATTCAAGATTATTTTATTCTCATTCCGAAAACACTTCAAGAAGGGCGAAGTAGAATGAAATATGCTGGGTCACTATTGCCATACACCATACAAACAGACATAAAAACACCATCCCCATCCAACTCTCTATCAGTGAACCTGTCAAAAAGGCCCTGAAAGCAACAAAGCCTAGACCAGTTTCATCTGTTCCAAAGATACAGACCAACAGAAAGCATCTTACCACTGTGAAACTTTTCCTGAGGGACTGAAGTGCGGTGTATGCTCCTCAGCTTCCCAAATTAAAAGTGCATGCACAGCGATTGAAAAGTACCAAATGTGTGGAATACATTCACTCACAGGCCTGAAAGTATCATTCTCAGCTTTTCTAGTGAGTTTTCATGAATTTGGATGAGGATCTCTAAAAATAGCGTGAGCGGTAGGAGAAATTACAAACTTTCCCGGTCAAGGGCCTACTTTAGCTCTGGGACCAGGAAATACTCAACTGTCTTGTGTAGTATTGAGTGTTGTTTACCAAACCATTAATACATATGTACATAAATAAGAATGCATGTTTAGGTAACTGTTCAAAATGGCTTGAAGAAGGGGCTTATTTGGCTTTATAAACAGATTCCCATTATCTGTGTGTGTAGATACAAACATTGTGCGTTAGGTTTTGCCATTGAGTTGATAAACTGTCAATTACATTTTAGACACGTATAACAAAATATAGACATTATTGCAATATGACGTTAAAAGAACAACATGACATCATTTCTTGTGGTCAACCATAAAATACAGCCGTACCCTACTTGCACAGTGATTCATTATTGCCATCTTGTGGATATATTAGGAACTGCTACATGCCACAAAAAATAAGAAAATAAGTCCCTCATGAAAGAAAGAAAGAATGAAAGAAAAAAAGAAAGAAAGAAACAAACAAACAAACAAACAAACAAACAAACAAACAAAATGTATAAACTTTTGCACACAAAGCAAATACAATTATTTAACCCTTTTAACATTCTGGTGTGAGTACAACTTACAAAACCCTTCAAATATTTGGCCTTATAAGATATTTGGAGTGGTCAATAATTTCACTAACCAGTCAACACATTTTCTACCACATGTTTAAATGCTTTATAAGCATTTAAGTAAAGAAGTGAGATGCGTGTTGGCTAATACCTGCCAAACATGCAGAGAAAAATGCACGGCCCAAGATAAATGTAATTACATCAGCACAGCCTGAAGATTTACATCTGTCACTGGAAGCATCTTTATGCACTAAAGTGGCATATTTGTGAAGTCTTTAGGCATACATTTGAATAACCATTACAGTTTTTCTCCATTGGCTTGGCTCATTTCTTGAAACTGAGATGACATTCTCAAAATAACATGGACAAATCCCCAAACCAACTTGCAATTTTTCACAACAGAAGGGCATTTCTCATTGCTTTCATCAACTTTCAAATGCTTTGTACATGTCTCCAATGTGTAGTGCATCTTTGCAAATGGTTATGTACAAGTACCCTACAGTTAACACAATCGGCCCACATTTAGTACATTTTCTAAATAAATAGATCTTGCCAATCAATCCCAATTAGTTTGTTCTCAGTGTAATGGTTGTTTTCTTCAAAACATGTTAGCACAATTTCATTGTATAAGTCATCATATGCAAAATAGTTCGCTCAATTGTCAAAATTAGGGATATAATACAGTACAGTATACATTTTTTGGAACATGTCATAAATTCATGACAGTCAGGTGAATAGGTGACAGGTGAAATCAGGTCTTGACGAACGAAGGAGATCGCAGATGACCAATCCAACAGTTTGTTGAGTTACCTGACAGGTGTTGTGTATGATTTTGAATCGGTGGTAGAGGAGGGGGAAGAGGAGGAGTGAGGGTGCGTGGTGGTGGAATAGGGGGAAGAGGCCAGATGAAATTCGGGCCACCATTACCAACCACGTTATCAACCATTGCCTCACAATGGCAGAAGCAGGGCGCCGAGTGCAGCCAAATGTGCCACGCTCTACACACGCACATTGCAAGCTTGGGCCCGTACAACACCCAGAAGCTTCTCCTTTTTTCTGGATCGTCTTTACAGATTTTAACAATAATTTTCACACATGTCTTGATACCATGTCTACTTTTTCAAAACTCTTAACACTTCTGCATAAACCATAGACTATGGGGGCCAAACACTGTCCTCTTTCACGTTGTTTTGACACAATTGCATTCAATCACCTCTTCAACCAAAATTCATTAGTACTTCTCTCAGTTGATGTTCACAACCAACAAAAGTATGTGCAACTACAGCTAATTTTTGTAGACATTTGGATACTCTTACCAAAACGGTTAACTTCAGGGTCAAACCTAAAACAAATCGAAAACAATGTTACAAAACACAACATTTTGCATTTTGTCATACAACTGAACTAATGTAGTTGAGGCAATTATCTTTTAGCCAAATAATTATTACAGTAATAATTAGCACTTTTATACTTACTTATCCATTTCTATAGAATTTTGAATTGTTACAGTATAGCTTGTTACCAGGTATACAAAGAGATTACATTTGCATATTTGTGGGCAACAAATTACCATGTAAAAAGTTGATATTGCTGTGTGTTTCATTACCAGTATGTACTGTAAGTCATGGCCTATCCAAAATACAGCAGAACCAAAGATCAGGATTGCAATAGGTGGGGCCACAACCAACTTCTACAGACAACAACTATCTTTACATACATTTACATGGATTTCCTTTTGTAGTATAACATACTGTACTTTTAGGAACTCGAAGTGATGCCAGTAATGCGATCTCAACTTTTCTGCTGTGGAACACAATGTAATATATGTAAGCACAGGGTGAAGGTAACACATGGTACGGTTCAAAGTGTGTATTTACATTACATATCAGTAAAATGTGACAAACTGTAGGACAAAAGTTAGTTTATGTGATTTGTTACAAGTTGTTTGCGTTTTTTAGCGTATTCGACATTGACTGCCATTGTAGTCTTGCCGATGACAGCATGTGTTATAGTTACGGCAGCAGTAGTAATTTTGGGTGAAATGTGACGAGTTTTGGTAGCTGTAGTACTTTTGGCAGCAAATGTTAACTGATGTGCTCAGATGCATGTTGGTGAAGCACATTGTGTTAAGAGTTTTGAAAAAGTAGACATGGTATTTAGACACGGGTGAAAATGATTGGTAAAAACTGTATATGGATTTAGTCCTACAAAATGAGAGGGGTCTCAAAGAGCCCCACCTACTACAGTTTGTCATTGTGTGGGACAATGTGGACTTCCACCGTTGCCCACTCATCAGGGCATGGTTCACCACTCATTAAAGGATGCGTAATGTGTTACTATCACCATATTCTTAGTTCCTCAATTCAATTGAGGAGTTTTTCTCTGCATGGAGGTGGAGAGTTTACGAACACCACACTCAAGATCAGAGGTCCCTGCTCAATGCAATTAATGCTGGCTGTGACGACATCCCTGGTGATCAGTGTAGGGGATGGCTCAGACATTCACAGTGCTTCTTCCCATGCTGCATCGCAAGGGAAAACATCAGATGCGACGTGGATGAAAATCTGTGGCCCAACAGAGAGCAGCGGATGGATGGCCAGGAGGATGAGGATGGTGATCAGGAAAGGGTGGGGGGCGACAGCAACAGTGGCTAGTGACATTTTTGAAACTTTATTGGTTATTTTTTGGTGGGTGTTTATATTTTGTATACACAGAACGCTATATTCATTTTCCTTTCAGGTTCTCTAATGTGTGAAATGTACTTGTATGTGTGAATAAAACTTTAAATTACAAGTTACAATTTCCTCAGAATGAGTGCAGTGTGTGCACTTTGGAGGCTGCTCTCATTTACCAGTTTTATACATAATTGTATTCCTTTAGCTAGACCTCTGCCATAATGACAAAACGTCTAAGCATTTTGACTTGCAGTGCTTACACAATGCCAAAGGAACAATGCATTTTGGGGGCACTGACTATTTATGCGAGACGGGAATTTAGTTTTGACACATGGGTAAACTGTTTTGGAAGAGATATGAGCATCCATCCAACCATCCATGTTATTTTGACAGAAGAACTAAATGAACAAAAAAGGGGCCGAAGCAATTGAGAAAGATCTTTGCCATTTTTATGGTACTGACTTATATGGGAAAACGATGATGAAAACGAGATGTTTATAGCGAAATCTGCTATACATAGCGAAATCTCCTATATATAGCGAAATCTTATATATATAGCGAAATCTGCTATGTATAGCGAAATCTTATATATATAGCAAAATCTGATATATATAGCGAAATCTTATATGTATAGCGAAATCTTATATGTATAGCGAAATCTGATATATATAGCGAAATCTGATATATATATATATAGCGAAATCTGATATATATAGCAAAATCTTATATATATAGCGAAATCTGCTATATATAGCGAAATCTTATATATATAGCGAAATCTGCTATATGCAGCGAAATCTGCTATATATAGCGAAATCTGATATATATAGCGAAATCTTATATATATAGCGAAATCTGATATATATATAGCGAAATCTTATATATATAGCGAAATCTGCTATATGTAGCAAAATGTTATATATATAGCGAAATCTGCTATATATAGCGAAATCTTATATATATATATATATAGTGAAATCTGATATAGCGAAATGTGCTATATATAGCGAAATCGAAATGTGCTATATATAGCGAAATCTTGTATATATAGCGAAATCTGATATATATAGCGAAATGTTATATATATAGCGAAATCTGAGCATGTGTTATAGTTACGGCAGCAGTAGTAATTTTGGGTGAAATGTGAAGGGTTTTGGTAGCTGTAGTGCTTTTGGCAGCAAATGTTAACTGATGTGCTCAGATGCATGTTGGTAAAGCACATTGTGTTAAGAGTTTTGAAAACGTATTGGGTATTGAGACACAGGTGAAAATGATTGGTAAAAACTGTATATGGATTTAGTCCTAGAAAATGAGAGGGGTCTCAAAGGGCCCCAACTACTACAGTTTGTCATTGTGTGGGACAATGTGAATTTCCACCGTGGCCCACTCACCAGGGCATGGTTCACCACTCATTAAAGGATGCATAATGTGTTACTATCGCCATATTCTTTGTTCCTCAATTCAATTGAGGAGTTTTTCTCTGCTTGGAGGTGGAGAGTTTTACATAATTGTATTCCTTTAGCTAGACCTCTGCCATAATGACAAAACGTCTAAGCATTTTGACTTGCAGTGCTTACACAATGCCGAAGGAACAATGCCGAAAAAATGCCGAAGCATTTTGGGGGCAATGACTATTTATGTGAAAAGGGAATTTAGTTTTGACACATGGGTAAACTGTTTTGGAAGAGATATGAGCATTTGCAGGTGATCCATGTAGTTGTGCTGAACCATCCACGTTATTTTGACAGAAGTACTAAATGAAGAAAAAAAGGGCCAAAGCAATTGAGAAGGATCTTTGCCATTTTTATGGTACTGACTATTTATATGGGAAAACGATTTAATTTTGAAGCATGAATCAACAGTTTTGGGAAACATATGACATTTTGCTGGTTATCTGAAGTGTTGCGCAGAATTGTAAGACTGTTTGGCCAAATGACCTTATAGTTATAGGAATGTCATCTCAGTTTCAAGAAATGACCCAAACCAATGGAGAAAAACTGTAATACACAGATACACAGAGTGGTTGTGTGACATCACTGGTGCCTTAAGTGGGAGAATGAGCAAGACTTGTAAGTAAAATCAAAAGGTCATTAGAGGCCATAAGATAATTCTGTTAATTTGAAAGATTAGATTTCTTACAAAAAAGAGATCAGAGAAAAACTTTAAAAAAGGCTTTTTGTTGGACTTATTGTCATGTTTCTACTCCATCCTCAGCAAAGAAGACCTCTCATTAAACTTTTTTTGCAGCCTTTGACATTTCCCATGTTGTTTTTCTGGTGTGATGCCCTCTAGAGACCAAAAAAGAAATTGAAACGTGTTCAGTGTAGCATGCCTGTGATGAGCATGTAATAGCTGTAACTGGGTCCACCCACTGAAGGCTCAAAGTGCTTTTTAATTATTTTAACCCCCAGGAAGACATGCCCTTTAATTTTATATCTACTTCAAGTGGATTTTCTATTTTTGTCAGAGCTTCTTCACGCTCTTTGAGTCATATTCCATTTCACAAACATGTAGGCTACTGGCTGTGGAATATCCATTCTGTTCCATTGTTCCACGGATGGTCATGGCCACTGAGTTGAGTGGCATATAAGGAATTAAGTCCTATGATTGAGTCTGTCGCAGTTTTCAAAATGCACAAAATGTTATAAAACTGGGTGTTCTTACAAATAATGCATTGTTGGTGACACACAGGGCATGACATTTGATTTGTAATTAATTAGGTAGTTAATTAATGTGTGTCTGTGAATGGATCTGTGTTCAACTGAACTGATTTTACTTGAACTCTATTATCCTTTTTATTTCATCTGAGTGTGTTTAGAGACAACCCATAATGCTATGAGTAAGGAGTAAGATTCCAGTCAACAATGATGACTGAAAAATCCTCACACTTTATTGGTGTTGGGCCAGAGGCAGCACATTTGACTTGGTATTGACTTCAACCTACAATAGTAACCTTACGTTTAAAGACACAACCAAATCAGCTTTGTCTCTGTGTTATTACCTGGTCCCCAGAGGGATTGACCGGGTATTGAAATGACCCTGTTCGTCTGTGTATGTGTCTGTCTGTCTGTCTGTCTCTCTGTCTGTCTGTCTGTGTGTCTGTCCACCCATATGGGGGACGAGGTTGTCATCAGATTGTGCTTGTTATGTCTTGGTAACCATACCTTTCCAATGGCAACCGTTGTGTCTTGAGTTTGAGGCTTCCAGAATTTACAATATCTAAAATATAAATGATTATATGCTGGTTTAAACCACTACCTCACACATGGCTTGTCTAGCAGACAGCATACCTGAGGATTGTGTAGATCTCTGTGGCTACACAGCTTAGTCTCTGATGGACAACTTTGAGTGGGCTATGGTTTATTAAGAACGTTTTGGCCTTTTCTTCACAAACCCCCCTGATGCCTCCCTTCCATGCCTTCCAAAGGAGTCCACCAAACGCTTCATTACTATCATATGCTGCAATGGATTCCCTGATCCTTAATAATAATAATAATAATAATACATTTTATTTGTTACACGGCGCCTTTCAAAGCACTCAAGGTCACCTTAAGAAAAAAAAAAAAAAAAAAAAAAAAACAAATACATAAAGGAATCAACATTAAAAAAAAACAATATCAGGAGCATAAAAACAGCTCCTATGGCTTAGAGCTCATATGCTAATTTAAAAAGGTGCGTTTTCAGCAAGAAAGTTGATCCTTGTCAGGGTCCTGATGAGTGTCTCTCCCCTGAGCCAGATGGTAGGAGTTCATTTATACAGTGAAAATAGTAAAACACAAGCAGAGATCTTATATAGCTTTCAACCAAATGTTTTGTTTGTTGACAGGCACAACTTAATCTGTTTTCACAGGAGCAACCTCATCTCCTACTAATGCTATTGCCACCCTCTCTCCAGTGGTGTCTTCAGTGGTGAAGTTCCTGGGCATGGATGTGCAGCAGCAGCCTTCATGACCTACAAGTACACAGCAAAAATTGGAGTGTTAAAATTACAGGGTTTAGAATTTGGGAGTTGATTGTAACTCCTAAAGTGTAACTTTAATCCTTTCGGATTTAAATGATGTCCAGAGTCAGGGTTGTTTTACATTTTGAAAGTGTTAATTTAACTAGCTATTTAAACCCTCAAAAGTGTTAAAATCAACTGTGTCAATCTGTGGGTGTCAATTCAACACTGGACTTTTTGCTGGGTATCTAAATGTGACTAAAAGATCAAAAGCGTGAAATTAAAAACATTGTCCTGGAGAACAAATTATAAAATTACTCCACTCTTCATGTTTTACGAATAGTTAAAGAAAGATCTTTAGAAAAACGTTTTTCCAAGTAATAATGACGACATTCCTCTTAAATCCACAAAGCTGACAAGGAGTTACAGTACTGTTACAGGTCAAGTTGTATTCTATGATTTGTCCTTTAGATGGCAGTGTAGGCAAATTCAACACTCTCCTCACAGCACTGTAAACTGAATAAATAATCTAATCAGATTGGTTTATGTAAGTGGTGTATTTGGACTTCACTAAGGTCTGAACAAAAAAAAACATTCCTACGGTTGTATAAATGCACAAACTGCCTTAATCAATAGTAAATAATTCAATGAATTCCAACAGAGAAGTTCATCTCAGAAAGGAGAAAGATCCCATCCAATCATGCCTTATAAATGTGCAACCAAACTTTTTTCTATATTCTTTACTCTATATTTCTTAGTCTATACTTCATAGTCTTCCTTAGTCTTACCTGACGCATGAAACATGCAAGCTGAGCAAGGTTATCAAAATGTACTTGTCATTCACTTGTCACTTGTCATTTACTGTAATTATCATGCACCCTTAACTGCTGCTCTACATCTCCAAAAGCTGTGGCACCAATTGGTCTGAGAGCAATTGTAGTAACACTGGAGAAAAAAAACACCTCTCCCTTTTCCCTCTTCTCAACAGTATGGCTCACATTTCAGCTCAAACTTAATTACAGTTTTGTGCAGCAATCTATGAGATGCTTGTTGGCTAATACCTGCCAAACATGCAGAGAAGGATTTACGGCCCAACATACAAAGTAATTACATCAGCACAGCCTGAAGATTTACATCTGTCACTGGAAGCATCTTTATGCACTAAAGTGGCATATTTGTGAAGTTTTTGTAGGCATAAATTTGAACAACCATCCACAGACAAACTGCAATGTGCCAGCGAGGGTTTTAGAGATGCAGATCGAGCAGTCATGTGGAACTCCTGCTTTTGCCTTTCAACACCATCTGTACTTCCTGGGTACGCCCCGAGGCTCTAACGCCTGTCTCCATGGCAACTGTACTTTAAAGAGGATGCTCACTTAAATTATCCACAGGTGGTTCTGCAACATGAATTCACATCTGGGCTCCTGAAAGGCCTCTGACAATAACATGAAGTTGTTTTTATTATTATTTTACTTATGTGGTTCATAATGCCTAGTAGGTTTGGGGGGAATCACATTTTTGATACCCTGATATTTTCCTGACATAAGATTTAAGATTTAAGATTTTTTTAAATGTAAATGTATGTTATGTCATCACCATAAATCAGGCAAGTAGTATCTATGAAGTAAAGGATTTCATGTATAAGATATATTGTTTCCTTATTATAACTTTTCCTATAATGCAAGAAATGCTTTTTTTGTATTAATCAGAGCATATCTCTACCATTACGATGTGTGCAAACTAATTCAGTATGTCTATCATTCACTATGACCTGTTGGAGGCCACAATAGTATAAATTATGCTTTAACAATACCCTGATATACAGTATTTTCAAACACCTAGTACAACACAGTCTGGACAAGCTTTTTGACATTTGAAACAGGAAACACCATAACGTTAATGAACATGTGTTGAATATATAAATAATGTCTGCAGGATTAGGAACGATTGTGATTTATTTAGTTATGTAAATTTCAAAGCTTAGGTGTAATCCTGAGACTGGGAAATAAATAACTGCATGGGTCCAATATTATGTGGAACAATGTCTTAAATAAACTCACTTTGCCTCGTGGCTGCTGCTCCTCGTATTTCATTCTAAGAATGCACTTCTTAAATTACCCTGAATCCTACCTTCATGTTGGGTTACAGATTTACAACTTGATGTTTGAAAAGAAAGCAAAAGCCATTTGACAACATTGGAGCTCAGCTTACCTCCTGTACCTCTTGTTCATCAGAAGTACATTCACGGACTCCATAAACCAGCGGATCGGTTATGGCTGGAGGCCATGGCATTATACCACTCAACAAAAGTATGTTCCAGTCATAAATCTCCCCACCAGGGACTGGTGTATAGTGAACATGCACACTGAACCACTGGATGATCAAGAAAAAAAAAAAAAATCAAAAACAAACACATGATCTGTTGTTGATTGTATATGATATGATTTATATGATATATGATTTTATATGATATATGATTTTAGGATCTGTCACAAGCAAAGTTTCCTTAGTAGCTAGCTTGGTGTAGCACTTTAATTTACAAATTATCATATACCCCTTGTTCAAACTGACACATGAAAAACAGTGACAACAGAATGCACAGAATGTCACAAGAGCCTGAGTTTCCTCACCATGTCAGCACCCAGTGTCTTGCAACCCAGTAGAGGCATATGGCAGCATGCACACTTATCTGGTGTGAAACTGATTTCCTCCAAGCATCCAGAAGTTCAGATATCCCTGTCCCCTGTTATTTTAATCAGACCCTTGCTGTGTGTAAGTGCCCTGCAATGTGGACGTTTAGAGAGATGTTGAGTACCACATGCTGAAGCAGTAGAACATCAAGTGACTTTTCCTCTCTCCCCTGTGCACAGCAGTGGTCTTTTTTGTTCCATCACACTAAAGTGAGTGTGGCAGAGAACAATCAGGATTGTTACAAAGATATGCATTTAGAACATGATATACTGGTCCAACTTGCATGTGGTAAAAGTCAAACTACTGGTTGCACTAATGTAGATTGATTGCACTTTGAATGTGGAAACAAGGAAAATGGTGCCTCTATTTTTTTAGAGTGTCACAAATGCATAATTTGAAACAGAACACTTTTACACTGGTGACACATCTTTAATACCCAAATGTGATATGGTATACTTACAGATCCCTAGATGACTAATCATACTATTTC
This sequence comes from Coilia nasus, assembly GCA_027475355.1. Lineage (NCBI taxonomy): Eukaryota > Metazoa > Chordata > Actinopteri > Clupeiformes > Engraulidae > Coilia > Coilia nasus. The sequence goes on from CM050213.1 coordinate 7,873,897, forward strand.
CTTCCAGTTGGTTTCATTTGAAACCATATCAGTGGTGTTCTCATAACAATTAAACAAACAAATTCATTAATTAACGTACAAGAGCACAGCCAGAAATATGGTGGAGAATGCTGGGCTCTCCTTCCCACGTCTTCAAAGAGTTGGGTGTCTGCACCACTCACTTTTCCAGGAAAGTGTCTGAAGCTTTCCCACTTGAAACACAAGAGCATGAAAACATTATTGCAAAGGAATGATGTGGGGTGGGACAGGGAATCAGAGCCCCAAACAGAGCCGATATTTTCTCTTCTATAATCTGCATATGATACTGGGAGAACGCTTCCAGCTGGAGTCTGGCCTGGTACAAGAGGCGGCTAAGCCAGCTTTTTTAAAAAACAAGAAATCTTTTCATGGGGTGTAGGAGGAATTCAGTATAAGATAAAGCTATAATTTTATACTTACAAACTTCTTCAGGGCTTTAGTTTTGGGGTGTAGCTGTATAAAGCTGTACACCAAGGCTTTGCCATTTTGACATTTCTGTCCATGGATCTCGAAGCGAATCTTTGCCGCAAACAATGGTATTGGTTTAAAGATAAAAAAGATTACAGACTTGGACCAGACCTTTTTGGGGCATAAGAGAGCATCCTCTCCAACACAACAAAAAATATCAGGCATCTAAGTGCGCTATTTTCATCCAGTTTCGGGCAGAAACAGCAAGTGAAGAGATAGGCCGTGGCGTACAGGGCCCATAATCTGTCTGGCTCACACAAACATCATCCCATCCATCATCATACCACACCGCCGGTCTTCAGGAAAAATACTGACATGGAAAGTTGAACGTTGCCATAGCTTACCCATTAACTGCCAACGGTTGCTGAAAAGAAATGCACTTTTCAAATGTACTCGTCTTTTAATATTAGTCACGTAAATCAATTTTTACACAAACTGCATGTTGCAGCAGTAACAAGATGCCATTGTAGCCTGAGTTGTGTGGATCGGACGAGGCCACATTAGGGCAATGATGGGCCAGTTTGGGAGAATTTTGGGGTTATTTTAAGAATAACAATAACAACAGAAGTCCTATCTGAACCACAGTACTACATTTGGGCATTGGACTGCAATTCACAACAGTCACAACAGTTTTTTCTGCACATGCCTATCCTCACGAGGCATCTCCATGTGCCTTTTTCAAACCACAATAATTCCAACAACAAAGGCCGTTTGTTGATATGATCACAATTCAATTCAACCTCCTATGGGGTGGAGCCAATTCAACTTCATATTCAAATTCATTCACTGAATTGAATTAAATTCTAAAATGCTGAATTTTGCCCAACCCACCCTGCCACACTAGAGGCCATCTTGAGTGAGAGGAAGCGTGGCCTCGTGCCTCTGTGAAGAGGGTGCTGTTTTCTGGCACCACCAGGTGTAATCCAATCCAGCAGCTGCACAACTCAATGGGCCTTTCACAAGCCATCTCCATTATCCACCAACGGCACCAAGTTGCATAATACATGAAAATTTAAAGCGCTAGTCTGTAAAAAGCCCCTATTTTGAACCTGTTTTAGTCAGCAAATTTACAAACCACATAAGACAATGAAGTTTAACACTGATGAAAATTACAACCAGGCACAGCTGTTGAACATTAATAAACATTTTGCTCACAGTGTTAGAACACAGCAAAGACACCACTACCTCCATTGGGTAATCACAATAGTGTATGTTATAAACCACAAAGGATGCTAGTATTCATTAATACCACAAATGCTTAACATTCATGGATTGCAACTATTTGTGGACCCCATTTGTTTAAACAACTGCTGCTTTCCAGCAGTTTGCTATGCAATTTATGTTTTCTATAGTTAACTCATTTTGAAATCATCTTGATCATCATCTTGAATTTTAATAGCAGTCTACATGTAGATGGAAACATCCCTCTGAAAACAGATTATTGCCAAGAGACCTATTAGCATGTTAGCACGTTTTGATCAGTGTTAAAATAACTGTTGCTTGTTTGTTTTGTTGGTTTGGTTGTTTTGTATGTTGCTAAGAAGCCAATTGGATTCCTCACCCACAGCTTGTTGTTGGGTATGATAGTGTACAAATTTGAGTGATTGCAGTTTCAGCAAAGCACATGAGGTCAAAGCTGACATAAATCACCCACTGTAACTCTCTTGCTAGTGTTTTTGCTCATGGGGAAGAACCTCTTAGAACGCCCTTAAAAGATCTTTGAGAATATGTTTAACTGAGAGAATGAGCATCAGCATAAATTGATGGTGTTTTCTCATTCCGAGGCAGCTGTGCAGTATTAGACTTATAAATGTTAGTTGGGGCTGTTGTTGTGTCTGGTGGCCATGGCGACTACGGATGTGGGCACCCAGGTTGTTTTCCATGGACTTGTGAAAAGTTTTACAATCTCATTAGTGGGCTCGACGCCATGTTTCAGAGAACTACAGAAGGGCACCCTCACACATCAGTAGACACAATAATTGAAAGACTGTGGGGATCCAAATTTGTTGCTCACACTTTATTGAGTCACAGTGCCGAATCGTCAAATAATATACAGTTATAAAATATCCTGGGCAATCAGGGTTGTTATGAAAACATAGATTATATATGTTCTTTGAATATTAAGCATTTACAGCTAAGAGTCAGATTTGACCAAGTAAAGTGAGACAGATATGAGAGCAACATCTTAGCCTCTTCGAGGTAACATAAGAATAACTGTCTCAGTGATTGCAGCATACTTCACATAGGCAATTACTATTGTCGCATTGAGACACAGTGAGCACATTGTCTTTGTGCACAGATATTTGATCTGATAAACCTGTCATCACATATTAAAGGCTTTATATGTATAGTTTAGTCTGCAACAGCCAATTATCTATTGCTTCGTGAAGAAAACAAAGTCTTAATTTTCTCCGTCAGCTACCGTAGGTTAATTCCAGTGTTTATGAGCGTGATTGGCTTTATAATTTTGTGTTTCCTAGTTCCTATTCTCCCTATCTATTTTGGGAGAAATTATTGCCACTTGCCAGTTGGCAGGGCGCTTGTGCTTTGGCAGAGCACCCAGCTGGGTGGATCTAACGGGTGAGTGATCTGTCTTGCACATAGCTTGTCTGCAAAAGCACAATGCAATACATCAAGGCCTTGATTTGTAAATCCATAGGCTTTGGTATACGTTGCCAAAGGGAGGAATGAACATTTTCTTTTCCACTGACATCAAAGAGCAGCTAGTCTCCGAGTGTGGCCCATGTTACCCCACAATGCACCGCTGTGATTTCAGACCTATTCAGTTGTGTCACTAATGAATACGCCTCTGTCCAGTGTTCTTATTCTGACTTAAAATCCCTTTCATCCTCAGGCACCAGGGAAGACAGAAACTGACAGCAGAAAAACACGGTGCTGGCACATCATATGCAGGGAGTGTCTTCGCCTCAGTTTCCAAGGAGGACATGAAAAAAGAGCAAGTCTTTTTTCTGAAAAGGTTAATTTACAATTTAATTTGCAAGAACCGCAAGGAATTCCCATTTGTTATTGTGATCACACAGCATGCACCACGCACACAATGACATTCAACCTCTGCGTTTAACCCATGACAAGTGAAGGCAGCAGGCAGCCATGACAGTGATGGTGGCCATGGAGTAGAGAGTGGGGACGGTGCCACACACGGGGCACCTAAGTCACAGTAAAGGATGGAGAAGAGCGTGGGTCATTCCCCCCACCAACCTGTGGGGAATTGAACCTTTGACCCTTCAGCTGCAAGTCCGACTCCTTAACCACCCATGAATGCCCCACTGACTGTAACTGGGGAAATGGTGACAGCACTGACTGAGCCAAAGTATGTACACAGATAATATTCATAACCTTTCAAGATGAACAAAATTCTCCTTAACAATACAATACAAATGACATCAATTAAGTGTCCAAGGTCTGTGATTATAACTCTTTCAGCAGGTTTCTTGTTTTTTTCGAGATGAAGAATACAAGAGTTTAGGCAAAGGTAACCTTAAATAGCTTTAACCTCTGAGACACTGGCTTCCTGTAAAATGTCATCCCTGCTAAAATTAGAGGGACTGGTATTTGGAGAGCACAGCCTCCTTGGCAATAATGTTGTTTTGTCTTTTTGTGACTAATTTCTGCTGGCATTTGTCTTTGACCTCTTAAAGAACATTATTTCACAACCGGTTAGAGCTGGTTGTTTCATCCATAACGTCAACATTGTGGAAAAGTGTTTATCATTGCATTGGTGCATATGGTATGCTGAACATTAAGCACCCGTAACACTTACCGAATGAGCAATTTTAAAAAGACAGACTCACTGTTAGCTATTTCCTATCATGAAAAATGACAAGAATGCACAAACTATAACCTGTTTCAAACTAAACTGTCATCTCAAACACCAGCTCAGGCCCTAGCCACAAGTAGCCTAGCACCTTTTCTAAATCTGAAGTCTAACTGTATAAATATTATTGTCAGCAAGGTGACAAAAAGTATCAATGAAAATAAGGTGGGATCACTTCATATTTTCCATCTACCAGCCTCAAATTTAGATCGTGGCATTGTACACTGAACATTAATTCAACTTCAGCTCAGCTTGGCATAGCACCTACTACTCCGACATAGCCCAGGTGAAACGTGTAAATGAACCCTGACAGGAAGAGACTACAAACTGCACTAACTCAGCTTATTAACAGTGGAGGTGCTAGTTTCAGCTTGTTTCACACTGATGTACGTCTAGACAAGGCAGCTGTGACACCAGAAGAAAGCTCCAGTATGAAGACAGTATGAGGAGGAGAAGGAGAAGGAGGAGGAAAAAGTAGAAGCATGCCCTCTACTGGTCATTCTTTGTAACAGGTCCTGTATGAAATTCCTGGGGTGTGATTCCATCACTCACTTTAGCACTTGACACCCCACAACCTCCTACTTTCATGTTTCACAGGAATGCCTTACTGGGAAGGAAATTTTGTTTCAGCGAGTGGAACAGCATCCTGTCCTTATTGCTATCTCACACTAATCTTTTTCACCATCTTTTTCCAAAAAGGAAAGTTTCATACTACAAGAGGCCTGGAAGTCCAAATGTTGCTTTAAACATTAGGTTTGGGTTTGTTTTCACCAACCTATAGTTGGCACAAATTAAATTCTTGATTTCACTGATATATCAATAAAATATTGAGTTATTTACTTTTAAGTTTAGCTGAACACCACTGAGCCCTGTTCAGTGTTTTTATTTCTTCAGAGTTGCAAAGAGTGGAGCCATTGAAATGTGCTGTATGGATGGTTATGCCTCTGTGCATTAGTCTATGGCACTTCTTTGAGCTCATAATTGACCTCACTCTGGTTAAAGCAGAGCTTATTTATTTATCTCCTCTGCTGAAACTGCAGTGGTTAAACCTAAGGCTTTTCCTCTGTAATTGAAGTGATTTGATTAGGAGAAAATTGATCTAGCCAAGATGGAGAAACGGTAGCATATCAAATTATTCCATCTAAGCTGCTGCCCAATTTTTCTGCTTTGATTTCACTTAGCAATGAATACGAGCATGTGATAAAGGGCTATTTATACACATGCCTTCTTCTGTTACAAAGAAAGCAGGCCTGATGCCTCTGTCTCCCGTCATTGCACTCATATGATTAGCGCAATTAGGGGAGAGCACATCACTTGGGCAGGAAATGCACTTTCATTCTATGCGCAAAGAAAAACAGGAAGGAAACACACATGTGCCATTTTAACGGCTTTTATAATGACATCAAATTCTGGCTTGTTCCTTGCCAACAACTTATTTCCACCCTCAGATTGTAGGCGCTAACTGAAAGGTATGAGTACGCGATGTTAAAATCGAGCTTCGCCACCCATGAATGTGCTGTTGGTCCGAGGAGGATTTCACTTCAAATCCTTTTGAGCTTTAAAGCTCTGGCTGAGAGAGTGCACTGCACGCGGCACGGCAGAAAAACCCACTCGACAGGTTTATTTTTGGAATCGCTTTGTTGTCATCTGGTTAAAGTTCTCCTCCCCTTGTCCCTTTGCCTGGATATCTTGCAAGTTCCCACCTGTACACATGCCTACTTTGGTATCCTTAAAGCTATCCTTAAAGGTATATTTGGTATCTTTGGTATCCCTGTGGACACACTGGCCTGTTATCACCAGCCTTGGAGCAGGCAGGCAGATTCCTGGCCTATCAGTTAAAGCTTTCAGCGTCATCCTGACTTTAAAGGCTGCATCAAAGGCAATGATATGGACCTTGTCAGACAGGAACTCTTAATCTCTCCTCATGTCATTTTGCCGAATGTTACAGAACTGCTCAGTGCAACTGAAAGCCTCATCAGATGTGTGACATTACTTCATGCCAAGGATTAAAGAGTAGTCTGTACTCAGTATGGTAATTCCTGAAACCTGTGCACATTTTCAACCCTACATGGTTGTCTTAAGTACTCATTGATTTTAAAATATAATTTACCAGGGTCGTTTACCAGGGTCGTTTCGAAGTTAGTGAAAGTTTTTAGAGAATTCAAAATGTTTTGTCACAAAGAGCTACTTGTTAATATTCCAAATGGTGGAATAATACTTCACTGTAATTAGTATGACATATTTATTCAGTCATGAAAACCCTCCTGGAGTGTTCCATTTGGTTGACCCTTCACAAGAAAATAAAGTGATTCATGAATAAATGTCCTTTAGTGACATAATATGCAGAGTCTATAGTGAAGATTTTCACGCGGTTCTGCTTAATATGTAAATAGGATCATTTTGTCTTAATTGGCAAATTTGTAAAAGGGTGACTCAAAAAGATTAACAATTGCTCCTTGCTCTGATTTTATGGGGTGTTTCAGTGTGTTACATAACACTTTTGATGAACAGGAAATATCCAGTGTGACAAATGTTCTCATTTCTAAACCAGCTCATTGAGGAAACAAATACGAATGGAAGCATTAAAACAGAACCGCTCTCTTAAAAATTAATCCGCAGTGGTTTAACTGAAGGCCATGTCAAAACAGAAAATAATTCTCATGATGTATCTTCCACAAAATAAATATCCTGCTATTTAAGTTTGATGTCAAAATGACTTTTAAGCTTAAGCCCAAACTGGTTGGGCTTGTTAACATCATTTATAAGGGTCTCCACCTCATTAACAATTAGTTCATAATTGATCCTAAGCCTTCTGGAAAGAGGCAATTAACATGAAGCATGATACGAGGATGTCGGCACAACTGTGTTTCTATAATTATCTGCAGTATCGGACCTGTAACCGCAGGATTGCAGGTTTGAATCCCGGCTCGCCAGTAGCACCACTGAGATACCCTGAGCATACTACTGTCCCCAGGTGCTGCTGTCATGGCTGGCCCCTGTTCACGTGTGTGATGGGTTACATGCAGAGGTGAATTTTGTTGTGTGCTGTGCTGTGCCATGTGATCACAATGACAAAAATGGGACTTTCACCTTTTTCAGTTCATACATGGCCTTTGAAAACGGTCTAGCAATTCCAAGCATAATAGTTGCAGTTGTGTGTGGATTGTAGGTGAGCACTGGAAACCAGCATCATCTCATTATCCGCGTCTGCCAGCAAATTGGATCTGGAAAGAAGCCATTAAGGAGAGGAATTGCAGTCTGCACAATATGTGTCAGCGGTGTCTGCTGTGTTACTGTGTTACTGTGTGTGTGTGTGTGTGTGTGTGTGTGTGTCTAGGTTGTGTGTATGTGTGTCTAAGTTGTGTGTATGTGTGTGTGTGTAGGTTGTATGTGTGTGTGTCTAGGTTCTGTGTGTGTGTGTCTAGGTTCTGGGTGTGTGTGTCTAGGTTGTGTGTGTGTGTGTCTAGGTGTGTGTGTGCGTGTGTGCGTGTGTGTGTGTGTCTGGGTTTGTGTCTATATGTGGGTGTGTGTGTGTATAGGGATGTTGCTGTCCTTGGCCAGGAGAGCTGGCTCTCTGGTAGCAGAGCTCTCTCAGCCACTCATCAGGTCTCCTGGGTCTCGGAGGGGCTGGGCACAGCGCCTCTCCTCCACCTCTCTAGTTTCAACCCGCCCAGCTCTCAGCAACATGACACCCTGGTGTGTGTAAGCAACCTAACCTTCCCCCATCAAGCGTCTGCACCAAAGGCCTGAGCTTGCACATCCCAGAGCCAGCCCAGCCTTCAATCACTTACCTTCCCGATAAGCCAGATCGCATCTTCTGAACTGTGCAGTTTTTTTTTTAGAAGTCCAAATCTTTAGTTACAAGTTGAGTTCTTTTGACTTGGTTTGTTTACTTTTGCTGAGAACACTTTTTTAACACCCTGTTTTTTTTTTTTTTTTCGTTTACATATTCTGTCTCATCTTTATCCTTCAGACTTAGCCCAAATAGTACCCCAAGTCTGTTTTTGTGCATGGCTGTGAAATCAGTATCTGGGGAATATTCTGAGCGCTCTGAAACGTGATGTGCTTCACGTGCCAAGCAACTAGCTTCCTCCGCAATTAGAGGTTGCTGTGCTAAAAATGCCTCTTCTCTGTCACTCTTCTTTTGTTTTTTTTCTTCTCTTCTCTCTTTTTCTCTCCCCATCCTCACAAGGCTCCATCTTCCTCCCACCGTAGGCACTTATTTATTAACTCCTCCGTAGTGAGACAGCCCTCTATTCTGTTCTCTTGCAGTAGCAAACAGAGCCGAGGCCAGGCAAAGACACATGTCAGAGTGAAGCACATTCAGCGTGCTTTTGCCACGTAGTAATTTAGCTGTCAGAAGGAGAAGTCGGCCTTCCAACATGATTGTCACAATCGAGATGAATCATGTATGTGTCATGTCAAAGTCAATCAGGCGGGAAACCTGATCGGCTGTTTTGAGAGCAGCATGCGCTGATGGCCTGTCAGACTCGCCTGCCGCCGCCGCTGCTATAGAAGAGTGAATGCGGCTCTATACAGAGTTCAAGAGCTGTAGAAGGGTGAATGAGGCTGCACAGAGTTAAAGAGCTCAGGATCACATCTTCAGCGCTTCAGGTTGCCTACAGGTCCTGCAGCAGCATTACCACATTTCCACTTAACTTCACTGCAATTTTCCTGCAGTGACTGACACAAACTCCATTTGAAGAGATGATGACAGCATGTCATGTTTACATGTTATGTGTGTTTTGATGGCAACAAGTGATGAGTGGTTATTGCGAATCCTCAGCCTTTGACGTAATTCATACTCAATCTCAGACAAATCTTATAATGCTAACCTCCGCCAAGGCCAAATCCTGCAATGTTAATGGCTCTGGAGGCTGGTTTAGGGAAGCGTTCCAACAGTGTAACAGCCCCTTCCTGGGCCTATACTGTAGACCTCAACGCAGATTCATAAATATCATCAGCCTGGTCATAAATATTGGCCTGGTCAATATTGCTTAATTCTGCTAACAGGCAACAAACCAAATCAAAAACGTAAAATAAGGTAAGTGTAATAATAGGGGAATTCTCATATTATAGCCTCCACAGAGATTCAGATAAAACACAGTTATCTCAAAAATACAATTAAATAAAAGACTCACATACATAATTCATAAATTATGTAGGCTTTCACATCCGTTTAAAGCATCAGTATGACAGAGTATTATAATTTTCCTCCAAAGCTGTTGTATGGACTTTATCGTGGCTATAGGAGGCATTGAAAAGCTGTTATTTCAGCAAAAGGAAGCTAAATATTAAATTGTTACTTAGAGTTGCCCAATTCATGCACTTGCCTGTGTCTGTTTGATAACACAAACAATCGGCTCTGTTGATATTTCACAACTGAAATGTTTCTGTTTCCAATGACCTAGCCCATGAAATACCGTAGGTTAAAAGCAAGTTGCTGCCTGAAAAGTTTATGTGGCACAACTTTAACATATATAACACTGCACAGTAATAATAAAGTCTATGTATTTTAGTTAGCAATCAATCAATGTGATGCCTTATGTAAAGAAAGGTAAGGTGAGGTATACAATGAAAGGTTTTCCTTCTGTTTTATTGTTATTTTGGCACCCCAACTCTGTAACGGGAGTTATTACAAGAGAACCATCATAGGCGCTTCAAAACATCCTTGACTGTGCTGTATAAAAATACCGTAAATGTTGTCCTCTCTGTGAGTCTTCCTTTCTCTCTGGGGAGCCGGGAAAGAGGGAATTACTATTTCCACTACAGTGAGAAAGTATGCATGTACTTTTAACACACAACACAAAGGGAGGTACTCCCGATATGAAACTTGTTGTTGTGCTTCCTCCGTAATAATTGTCAATTTGCACAGCTGCTCCCTAATGGCCACTTGATGCTGAATAGGAAATTGCTTCTATTGGAGGTGATTACAGCCCAGGTGTGTGCAGTAACTTGGGAGGATTTTTACGGAGGCGGGCAACCGGGCCTGTAAACAAGGGCAGATGAAGTCGACAAAAGTGTTTCTAATAATTTGGTTTCTGCTCATTCTGTGCTACCTTGTTGACAATTTATTTTCAAAGTTTGCATGAATGGAAAGCTAAGGTGCAAGCATAAGCAACGTGTCCTTATACTGAAAAAAGTGCTGCACAGAACCAACTTGGAAAAAAATGCAACATACTGCATGGGTATCTTTACACTGGTTTAACCTAACAGTGGCTTGTATGTTAATAACATGCATGGGATTCTTAAATGAAGCCAATGAAGAAAAAAAAAACATGCAGCACAATGCCCTAAATTTCTAAAGTTAGCTTGACATTTTAAACTGTAGCACTGTGATCATGCTCAAGGTCAGTGAATAAACATTCATTTACAAATCATCATCAGGAAAAGCACCAATGTATAGCTTCATCCTACAGGACTCTGCTCTTCCAGCTGCATTTAGCCTCCAGCTGATGGTGAATTGGCTGTCCTACACCTACCACTACATGTAATGAACCACATTACAACTAGAGCAGACATGAATTGTACTGAGCATTAGTGAGAATCAAAGGAGGTGTGTGTATGTAAATGGTTCATAAGCAATTGTCTTCTGGCTAATGGCCAATTCTGACTTCAATTGTTTTGCCCCTCGCACATAGGATTATTATAGGATAGTTTCCAGACGTTTTCCATTTCTGCGATCATGGGGAGAATCTACAGCCATTATGCTTATTTAGCTTCTGACATATCATATATGACAACAAAAACGTAATAGGGTTGTGGTGTGTGTGAGTTAGAGGGTTATGGGAGTTATGAAAGGCAAAATTTTCGACAATCTAAGTCATTCCAATAAGCATTGTGTTAATCCAAACTTAATTAGATGCACTGCATAGCGGCACATGGTATGACCACTGCAGTGTGCTGTGAAGTTCAGCACAAATGGAATTATAGTGGCCCTATGGAATGAATGTCTGTTGTGTAGTTATAATGCAAAAGGCTTTTTTTCACTATAGCGCCCCCTAGGGAACAAATGTTACAGCACATACTGTGCTTACAGAGGTTGGAGTAGTGATCCTAGCTATGCTACCCTAGCGGCAGTCATAATAACCACAGAAAACAGCCAACACAGTGCTTAGCAACTGGTGAATGTAACGTTACATAAGTGGCTTAAAATTCTTTTACCCCTAGACCCATAGATGGGAAAATACAAAATATCAGCTCAAGCCATGCGAAAAGTCAAAATCCTCTGTAATGACACGGGCATACAAAAGCCTCCGTTTGCCAACAGTGGCAGTTAATTAATCAGTCACAAAGCTGCAGGTCTGCCAAATGAGCCTAACCCAGCACTGTGGATAACTTACAAAGAGAAACATGAAACACAAAGAGCAGTTGTTACGCAGTAAGTATAAAGCATGCAGACAGACTCTCTCACTCTCACCTTTTTACCTGGTCCCCCGAAGAGGATTGACCAGGTATTGCAATGACCCTGTCCGTGTGTGTGTATGTGTCTGTCCTGTCTGTCTGTGTGTCTGTCCACCCACAATGACCCTGTCTGTCCACATGGGGACCAGGTTGCCATCTCTGATTGTGCTTGTTTCACTTGTTTCTGCAGCAGGCTTCTATAGAGGTGTGTGGTCACTCTTAACTGGCATAATGGCCTATTGTCTATATAGTCAAAGGAGCTAAGTTGTCAGCAACTGGACTTCTTTTTTGGAGTTCAGTTGCTTACAACTTAGCTCCTTGGGCTACCATGACCTGGATGAATGAGAATCTACACAGACATGTCTACAATATACAGCTCTGGAAAAAATGAAGAGACCTCAGCCTCTCTACATGTATGACAGCCATTTCTTTCCAGTGTCAGCTGAATTTGGAATTTGGGAGAAATACTGTAAAGTATTTTACAGAATAAAACAAAAATGTTAATTTTAGTCACACATATATGTACCTATACATAGTTAAATTGGAGAAGCTGATAATTTTACAATGGTCTTTTAATTTTTTTCCAGAGCTGTATATACCATGAGGGGTAAGTATGTTATAGCCTAGATCTACACAGCCTTTTAAATAAAACTGTGGCCTACCTTGACATCAATCTTTCGCTCGTTCCCAACCAGTCTGGTCATGTGTTCCATTGGCCTGCTTCTCCATGCTGCTTTGACCTTAGCACCAGTGCTTAATTTGTAAAGTGGGAGGTCCCGGAGCGCAGAGGATGAGTGACTCTGACAGGGAAAAAAAAGAAGAAAAAGCATGCTGTGCGCACGCACCAAAACGAAACTGTATTGTAATAACACTAGTCACATCAAATCAGGACAAATTCAGTACCAATTCATATATTTAATGTCGTATTTAGTCAACAAAGCAAGACATTGTAACTAAAAAAAAATGTACATTTTTATTACTTAGTCAAAAGAGGTGAAGGATCACTGGATCAAGTATAAATAGCTGCCGGAGCCAACGTCGGAGGTTCCGGAGCGCGCTCGGGCTTGCTCAGCCTCAAATTAAGCCCTGCTTAGCACTAGTTTAAACTATCATTGGACCCTGCAGAATCTACAATACCCCACACACAGGTTTACCAGTAAATTAAACTGCAGTTGCCTTTGAGATGGAAGCTGGTGAATACTATGAATACTATTGTTTTGCCATAATGCTATTGCATGCTAATGATGACAGTAAGTGAGTGCACAGCTTAGGCAAAACCCCTCATGATTCCAGTCTGACAGCACACATCCATGTCGCTTGGCCATGAAACCTGTGTGCTTCAGAGTCTGACAGAGGACTACATACATAAGTAACTCTCAAGTCTAATTTAAAATCAGATTCAAAATCAGATTTTGATCTAAAATCAGAATTAGATTTAGACATTTACACAAGCCTAAAAAGAAGTGATCTGTGTCAGATAAAGGTAAAAACTAAATTTCAGCCTGTTAGTGTTAACATACACGTATCTTCAAATAAAGATAGCGAGAACATTATATATAAAATAAAGATAAGTAAACCCAGATCCCCAGCAGAGATTCTTTCAAGCAATCTTCCAGCCAGAAGCCTCTCCTCACTTGAACTCTCTGCTGAAAGAACACTTTATCAGTCAAGACACAAGACAAGCAGCATCTCTCACCAAGCTGCTATTACTCACCAGGCGGGAGCTAGTTGAAGATAGAAAATAGAATTCAATCAGAAAGGGGAAGAAAAAAATACAAAACCAAATATAGCTGTCATGTCAACATGGGTTTCAAGAGACCATCAAACTATACTTATATTCTCATTTTGTTGAGCAGTAAAAATAACTCTGAGATGTTGTGATCTTTGTGATTGTGAACTTCAAAGACTTTTCAGGCACACCTTATTTGGATAGTCCAATAGAATAAAAGCTGATAGTGTTAACAAACCATCTGTTGAAACTGTTTCATCAGTTGTAACTTGTTCAGGTTAGGGTAAGGAGTTGGCCTTGATTAAGGTGACAAGTTAGTAAACAGTAAACTTAATCTCAACAAACCACCTGCAAAGTCTCTGTGGGTGGACTATCCAAATAAAGTCTTAGCGCCATTTCACGCAAAGTGCACGCTATGTGCAGGAACCTGCTTTGACTTGGTACTGGACCCCAGTGGCAGGGGCACCACTAGAATTCATGGGCCCCTGAAAGAAAATAATTTGGGGCCCCCATCCCAACCATACCATAGTCCCTTGTGGGCCCCTGTGAACCCCCTTCCCCCCTTTCATGGCACCCTTGCCCTGTGGAGCTCCTCCATGCCCCCAGCCTCTGATTTCCTCAGTGGGCCGGCGTGACTCATGTGGCAACACACACACACACACACACACACACACACACACACACACACACACACACACACACACACACACACACACACACACACAGCGGCTGGAGCTGCCACCCCCGACTCCAGTCCTACCTGCTGTGCGCTCCACGGACTGTACAGTGAGCTGGCATAGAAGATAACACCTTCCACCCACCCAACACACTCTCATGTTTTTCATGTGCAAACAGACATCGCAGAGGGTGTTGCGCAATTATTCAAATAAGCAACTTGCTCCAGAGGTAGAAAGCAGAAATTAAGGATGGATGGATGGATGTGAAGAGCATTTCAACTCAAAAGAGAAAACCATGTTTATGGTGGCAAATACAGGTTATTATCTTGGTATGTTGTTTGAAATTTGAGGTTTCATCTCTTGTCACTTTTGCTGTAGAAAACATATCTATTCAAGGTTGTCAGATTGTCAGACAGCTAATGTGGGATGTGTAGGAGCTTATGAGACAATTTCTATAATTGATGTTTCAAAAGGTATGTAAATGGTAGGTGGTTTATGTTATATGAACCCATTTTTATTACACAGACAGACATCAGTCAACACCTCATAAGAAGCAGAAATTGGATTCTTAAGATAAATCTGCACATATTTCTATTTCCATATGTTGTTGATAATGATGATGATTAACCAGAAAAGCAGTAGACGCAGTAGTTTTCTAAAAGGAAAATATATTTATTTATAGCTTTATAGCTTTTTCTGTGGTACACTTGTGAAAATATCATATGTATAATGTCCCATTACCGTATAGTGTCCTATAATCTCAACTGAGTGCAAATGGCTTCGCATCACATACTGAGTGAGATAAAAAGACGATTCCCTCGTTTATCCTCAAAGATCCACTCTCATGAGAATTTATGGCTCAGCAATATAATTTTCTGAGAGGTGAAATCTAGGGAATCACTGAAGTGTTAAATAAACAGACAGACTACACGGTATACCTCATGTGGAGCCATACAAATCTCATGGCCATCCATTTTGAATAGTCTCCAAGATCAAAATTGCCTCTCTTGCCACAGCAAAAGCCCAAAAAACTATTGTGAGAATAAGATTCTGTTGTGTTTTTGAGGTGATGTTGTCTTCCACACCTTTCTCATTCGCTGGCTGTGTTTTGCAGAGATGTTTGTCAGTAAACAAACATTATGTAATAGGCCATGGATGTGGCTAATGGGAGATGTCTAATTTATGTACTGTAGCAGGCTTGTTTTGAAAACATGTGTAATTTAACTGACATAGCTGGTAAAATATCAAAATCAAGCCTGCCTAAAATAAAATGTGTGTCTTTTTGTGTTTGTGCATGCATTATACTTTTCCCTTTGCAGTTCTAGTGAGAAGAGAAAAGGAGGAAGACTAACGCTATCAGTGAATGAAAATGATGCACTCCACTGAATGTGTGATTAAACAGACTAGCAACAATACGATGCACACCACGCAGAACTGTGTCATTAACAAAGACCAACAGATGGCAAGTCTGGAAGGAGCCCAGAATCACTCTGCATAAGGACACAGAGAGGAGCCGCTCGGGCCAGCAATCACATTAATAGGACTTTGTTCTTTGCCGTTCGGCTCACAAAACACTCAGCAGAGCTCCTGCTCCCTCTATCAGCAATTGTATACGGGTTGGTAATTGAATGGCCTGTAATGATCCTCTGTGGTAAATATGGCAAACATTCTCCAGGTTCATAAGCACTTTCGTCCACAGCCAAACAGATAGCTTGCAGAGAGAAAGCGAAGGTTGGGGATCCATTTCATACATTACACCTTTTGAAATACCGTTGTGAATCACAGGGAAACACATCTAAAATCAACTATTAAACTAGCGATTTCACTATGAAAACTACATCCATAGTGCCAAATAAGTTTTCTATAGGCATCCAGCTAACACCAATACCTGGGGATTACTATAACAATGGTTATTTAAAGGACTTGCATTATAACACAAGAAAAACCTCTGTCTCAGATATCACGCTCAAGTTCCTGGCATTGTAAAAGCTGACACCTTTAAACAAGTCAGTCAGTCAAGACAGAAAGCACTTTTACTGGCATTCACTTTCTGACACAAAAATCATGTCTTCAAAACACATCCGTGTTATAAAATCAATGCACCACAGTTCATCCAGGGGGTTTAAATGCACAAACTTGGTTATGTAAGACACGATAATCCTCTGTTACTATGGATACCACGGCCCCAACTGGCTTCAGTTGCGCGGCAAGAAAGGTACGAATTTAAGCCGTTACTCTCACAAAAGCTCATCCCTGCGGAACCACGGTATGTTGGTGTTGTTGGTGGATTAGCGGTCGGGTTATTATGTGTCTGACATTCCCTCAGTATCATGGCAGCTGTGGCAGCAGCCCCTTCCTCTATTTCTCTCCTCTTTTCTCTCTCTTCACTCTTTTCTCTCCTCTCTCCTTTTCCCTCTCTCCTCTCTTTTCTGTCCTCTCTCCTCTCTCCTTCTCCCTCTCTCCTCTCCTCTCTCCTCTCTCCTCTCTCCTTTTTCCTCTCTCCTCTCTCCTCTCTTCTCTCTTTTCTCTCCTCTCGCCTCTCTCCTTTTCCCTCTCTCCTCTCTTCTCTCTTTTTTTCTCCTCTCTCCTCTCTCCTTCTTCCTCTCTCCTCTCTTTTCTCCCCTCTCTCCTCTCTCCTCTCTTCTCTCTCCTCTCTCCTTTTCCCTCTCTCCTCTCTTCTCTCTTTTCTCTCCTCTCTCCTCTCTCCTCTCTTTTCTCTCCTCTCTCCTTCTTCCTCTCTCCTCTCTGCTGTCTTCTCTCTTCTTGCCACTCGTTCTGCTGTGCCTTTGAAATGATGTGAAGGAAGTGGCATTAAGAGAGAGACGAGTGTGTGTGTTGTCGAAATGAGTGTCGATGTGACGAACACACTTGTCACCCAAATGGAAGACAACAGAGAATCTGGCCTATCGCTCGGTGGTTTGCATGATTCGCAGTAGGTGTGCGGAACCAGATCGTGGGATTTTCTCAAGGGGCTTAAGTCCTTTGTTTGCGGCAGCCAATCCACACAGTGTTACATCTTTGTCAAATTACATATTTGCCTTCAGCAGGCGGTGAGGGCCTAAGCCAATCTTAATGAAAAGCCCCCACATATTTGCCAAACACATCGACAGATAGCGGTACCTTTTCATTACAACAGAGAGGTGGAAAGCCTTATCTAAACCTTGTGCACACAGCGTTGTGACTGGCAGCTCCACACTGCGAAGACAGAAGTGTCTGTCCCAATTACTTGCTAAACAGCAATTCTATAAAGCACATGCTCCAGAGTAGTTTTAGTAGTGTAATAAATGCACTAATTGGATCCTAACAAGCAAATCTACAGCAGTTTTTATACTCACTGGCAGTAATGTGTAACAGTGGGATTGCGTAGAATATAACAGACTAGTAATTTCAGAACATGTAATTTAATGAGACATGTAGCATTTTAAAATGTTTGTCTTCGTGTGTACTGATTGTTCCTTTTAGCCTTGTGACAAGAGATGTTTTTTGTTTTTCTCGGTGCCACAAAACAACTAATCATACTCCACAGTGAACCATTCAACCAGTCTAACATACACACATTTGCACTATTGGGTATATTTCCATTCGAATTTTGTAAACACCGCACATACCATGTGCTGCAAATAGAATGCGGTTCAGTATGAAACTGAAAGATTAGGACAAAAGGTCAGAGGTGAGATAGGCGATGTATTTAAGAAACTAAGCTGCCACATGGCTCTGAAAACCATATCCAAACATTTCTCTAAGCCTACATAAAGCCATTAGATGGCCTAACTGCCTCTGCATACCTTCCTGTGTGGTGATTTCTTTTGTGCACACTCTGCTTAGAAGGAAGGAGGAGATATTTTTTTGTTGTTGTACACTTTTTAAAACTAGAAAAGCACTCAGAGAGTGCAGACCTCTGCCAGGGCAGCTCAGATCACCACCAAAATCACTTTTAAGTTAGCCCATTTTTCACCTACCCTGAAAATGTCATCAAAAGTCATTCATAACTTTTTCAGTTATGTTGCTAACTAACAAACAAACAAACAAACAAACAAACAAACGCCGATGATTACATAAGCTCCACTGGCAGAGGTAACTATGTTATTCTTGCTAGCATTTTTATCATCATCTATCCTGTCCTTATCTACCCTGATCCACACGATTCACTGAAAGGGATGTCTGCATCATCTTATGACATCCAGGACTGAAATGATCAGGGTTGTTGTTCACTGGCCTGCAGTGAGTGCCAGAGAGGACAGGTGTAGGTAGATTATTCCGCTCCTTAAGAGATCAGGGAGGCAATCACTGTTGTGTGGTACAGGTGTGTGTGTGTGTGTGTGTGTGTGTGTGTGTTTGCATGTGTGTGTGTGTGTGTGTGTGTGTGTGTGTGTGTGTGTGTGTGTGTGTGTTTGCATGTGTGTGTGTGTGTGTGTGTGTGTATGTGTGTGTGTGTGTGTGTGTGTGTGTGTGTGTGTGTGTTTGCATGTGTGGGTGTGTGTGTGTGTGTGCGTGTGTGTTTGCATGTGTGGGTGGGTGTGTTTTTTTGTGAGGGTGTTTTAAGAGACTGAGAACTGGGACAGGTATGCCCCTACCAACTCATGTAGATGTAGGCTGTAGGCTGAATGCAACCAATGACTTTAAACTCTGAGAACACAAATTCTACATAATTACCTGGTCCCCATTGAGATTGACCAGGTATTGCAATGTCTGTGTGTCTGTCTGTCTGTCCGCCCATGTGGGGGGCCAGGTTGCCATCTCTGATAGTGCTTGTTTAGATTGTCTGTTTGTGTACTGTGCTGTCTGTGTGTGTGTGTGTGTGTGTGTGTGTGTGTGTGTGTGTGTGTGTGTGTGTGTGTGTGTGTGTGTGTGTGTGTGTGTGTGTGTGTGTGTGTGTGTGTTTTGTGTGTGAGTGGGTGAGTGCTTGTTTAACATGCAATGTTGCATCATAGGAAAAAAACATCATACTGTGGCCAAGATTTGTGAACAGTGGGAATAAGTAGGAATGAATGACGAGCAAAGAAAACAAACAACCAGAAACGCCTGAACTGTCTTAAGGATATAAGGATACAAGGATATTTATTGTCAAATGCATAGGCATACTGGGTAGAGTAGGACATGCAGTGAAATTGCTGATCGTCAGTCTAATTGTAAGTCTGACTGACGTGTTTTCATACACTGTGCATGTTGTGAACAGTGCTGGGTAGGGCCATTTGGAGCTAAAGCGGCAGTATATCAGTATATAGGATGTTCCTAGTCTGAGGAAAACACAGGGAGAGTGGGTGACTGGGACTCATACAAAAGCTATCAACTGAAAGCAGTCATGCATACTGTGTTTGGGATTTGGCTCTCCAAATATTAAAAAAAAAGTTTTGAAGTGACAAATGAATGAATGGACAAAGGGACTTAAACAACTGCAAAACATTCACCTCTTACCTCCGTATTTTGCTGCAACCCATGCATCTTTTAAAACCTTTGCTTCTGGGGTACCACTGACAATGTATTTCTTCTCAATTGGCAGCACTTGTATTTACATCTTTTTGTGACAAGTATTTTCCTCCTGTACCCCACCATCCTGCTCAGCTTCTGGGTCATGAGTTCACCTGTGTCTGAGTGACACTGCTAAAGCGCCACACATTAGCCTGGTAGACAACCCCCTCCTACTTCATTTCATTTTGTTTAGAGGGTCTGGAGTCACTGCACTGAGAAACGATT
This sequence comes from Coilia nasus, assembly GCA_027475355.1. NCBI lineage: Eukaryota > Metazoa > Chordata > Actinopteri > Clupeiformes > Engraulidae > Coilia > Coilia nasus. The sequence goes on from CM050213.1 coordinate 7,893,722, forward strand.
TCTTCCTGAAGGTGCGGACTCTGCTGAAGTTTTAAACAGTTGGATCTGCCTTTACCCAATCGCTAACATCTGGTCGTCACGTATGCAATTAGCCTACCTACACACTACAATTCAAATGTGGGGTACAAAGTCAACGTCATGGATCACGAACACTCACCCTGTTTGCTGATTGGCTAGGAGTTGCTCGTTCCTCATACATGAATTTCAATGGCAGCGACTCCAGACCCTCTGCGCAAAATGAAACGAAGTACAAGGGGCTGGTTGACCAGGATAGCCACACGCGGCTCCAAGTGAAAACCTAATTCTCGCTGCTCGGAGGGCAAGGGGCGGATGGGAGAGAAAGGAGGGCTGGCAGGATGCGAGATGAGGGGAAGAGAACACAGGGCTTCTGCTGGGATCACCCTGGAGGACGGATACACCACGTGGGGAGGCTCCCGGGAGGGCCTGTTGCCGCATGGCTTTCTTGGAGAGGCTGAAGGATCACTCGTGCTCCGCTCCGCTCCGCCACGCTGACGCCCGCCTTGTTTAACGGGATTGGCTGCTGTGTTGGGGGACAGATTCCATTAATCTCCCACTCCTTCTTATCGAATTAAAGCACCTTGAGAAGTAGTACAGTGAGGAGAGGTTGCCAAAACCTCTCCGAGAGCTTCAGTCTTTCACGCTTTACTAAAAGACTCTGACACACACACACACACACACACACACACACTGACACATGCACAGTTGCACACACGCACACACAAACCCTTGGCTCATTTAAATATGCATATGAACCAGGAACAGCTGAATGCAGATAGGTGGGAGGTGTTTCCTGTGCAACACCTGACTTACTGTATAGCAGAACTGTAGACGATACAGTGTCTGTCTGTGGGTTTATTCTCTCTGTCCAGTAATTCATAGAGTGATTGCTTGCAGGGTTTCAGAAGTTCAGAGACAAGAGTCATAATGGCTTTGGCATATACAGTGAGTGAAAACTCTGTTTTATTGAATATAGAAGATCAGAAGAGCTACAAAACAAGACAATCATCAACTAAAATTTCACCTTCAGGTTTTGGCCATGTGCTGAGATAACCCTTTCTTCTATGGAGTCATGAATGAAAAACTGCCATAGAGGGCTCAGCTAAGTCTGAGCTCGGAAACTGTTCCCACTGAAAACGGGTGAATTCAAAACAAACCAGAGATGTCTGCGTTTCTTTGCCAATGATGCCAGCCCAGCGCTTTATTTTAATGATGCCATGCAGAGGATTAGAGCTCAGAATGGCTTGTCCACACTCTGTCACAAGGCCCAATTAGGACCCACTCCCAAGGCAGAACAAAAATCAAGGCTATAATCAGGTTAGCCAGATGCACAGGAACTTCCCCTTTTGCCTTTTTTCCTGTGGGTGGTGAAATCTGAAATTAAATAAGATAATGGAAAGGGGGATTATTAGATTATGTCTCTACAAGAAAAGAAGTGTTTTTTATGGCAGAGTGTGTGTGTGTGTGTGTGCGTGTGTGTGTTTGTGTGCATATGTGTGTGTGCGAGTGTGTGTGTGTGTGTGTGTGCCTGCACGCATGCGTGTACACACTCAAGTGTTAGAGCTGGAGCAGCACTTTTACTTGTTAATAGAGTACACAATGCATGTTGTGGCATCTTCCATTTGCCCTGTTTGGATTGCATTAGCTTTGTGAACAAATGTGCCAGTGTTGCTTTGAAAAAGGTGGTTCTGTAGTCTCTCTGGGAGAGACAATTTGTGTTGGCTATGTTCACATAACCATCATAGCATTAATATCACTGTGAGCAGGAACATGCCCGCTGTTGTGAAACAAAGGCAGCATTTTCAGACTGAAAAATTAACCTCAGTTTTATGTTACCATTTGACACATTTTGTTTCAATGTAGGGAAAAAATGCAATTGGTAATGACGTATATTTAATATTCTCACATCCAGGTTATCACTGATTAAATCTTTTGATTGATTAATTAATGATTCATGATGTCAAGGTGTTAAATGATCATGCTATGGTCACTGGTTAAAGCTACCCCCTTGTGATTTTGTATTATGAATATACAACAACAATTAAATGTTGTTGTTAAATGTCTCCCATATGCACAGATCCTTGAATATTTGTGACATTTTTGTCAGTTTGTTTGAATACAAACCTTGCCATGCTCGCTTCCAGAAATTTCAGTTTACTTTCAAGACACATTACTTGAGTGTGAAACCTTTAAGAATTGCCTGTTTGCAATTAAATTGTCCTAATAACATACGCAACTCTGACACATTTAACAGCAAGTCAAGTCCCAGGATTGAAAAAAAAAACATAATTACATTAATTTCCAGAAATGTCTCTGCATCTTCCGTCAGGCCTCTGTTGACTAGTGCCTGGTTGCCATGTTGCCAAGGTTGGCCTGTTTACATCCTGATAGGGCCATCGCCGCTAATTGGCTCTCTTATATAAGTGAAACCTGTGGGAGATGGAGGCTGGAACTGTCAGATGTGTGGAAAAACACAAACAGTGGAGATTGCCGGCGGCGGTGCACTGAAATAGCTGGCAGAGGAGACTCCCCAAGGAGCCATCTGCAGCTCCAGTGGCAAATGGCAGTGGGACAACAGCAGCCACATGAAAGTCAGCACAGACCCTGCGTTCCGCATCAAAACAAGGAAGCTGTGGAGGGCACCCCGGAGGCTGCTGTCTGAGCTTGATTTTCGAAGTGACATGTGGCCAAATTCTCTGGAAACTTTCTGGCACATCACAGGTTAAAGGTAAAAACGAGTAGCCTGGATGTTGTACCAAGTTTGCAGACAGAGCTTGGTCTGACAAAGATCCCACAGACTGGAAGTTCTCAGAGGCGGGATCAACAGATGTCTATCGAATGCTTCTATATACTACCGGAGAGAGCAATAACCAATCACACCACTGATTCCAATGACGTATGCATAGCATTTGTTTTTCATTGGTGCCTGATTTCTCTGGCAAAGGAACAGCTGAGAATTGGCAGGTTGGTTAAAAAATGGGTGCTCCTGAAATCTCTCTCTCTCTCCCTCTCTCTCTCTCTCTCCCTTTCTCTCTGTCTCTCTCTCTCTCTGGAACCAAGGTGTGGTGGAATGCTGCAAGTACCCCTGCTGTTTTGCCTGGCATGCAGGAAGACAAAAAAACACCTCAACAGAGCAGTTTCTCTGGCATGTCTGTGGCTCTTCAAAGGAATAATAATCCATGGCTGGAGAGCCATAAAAGGCCCATTAAGGAGCAAAGACAAATGCCCAGCCATGACTGACCATGGATCCTGTGTTTCACGTCAGCTTTGCATGAAACATTAACTCGTTTTCCATAGATGCCATTTTCTATTCTTTCACCTAAATATTTTACAGTAAATGTAAAATCTTCCCCCTGCTTGCTAGGCCCAAGACCTGCAGGACTTTATCTGCTTACATTATCACCATCTGCCGGTGGAATGTAATCTTTTTAACTGATGCCCAGACTCAAGTTGGTAGCCATTTTTCTCTTACGCAATGAGTCTGTGAAGTGTGGAATCTCATTGCATTCACTGTCATGAAAGGACTCTTTGCTCAGTGAGGAGGCTGAGATGCGGTAGAAGCTCTGTTAAGATAAACAGTGCCATTGCATATGCTTTATTTGAAGCACTTCATAGTGTGTGTGTGTGTGTGTGTGTGTGTGTGTGTGTGTGTGTGTGTGTGTGTGTGTGTGTGTGTGTGTGTGTGTGTGTGTGTGTGCGCGTGCGTGCACATGCGTGTACACACTCAAGTATTAGAACTGGAACAGCACTTTTACTTGTTAATAGAGTACACAATGCATGTTGTGGCATCTTCCATTTGTGTGTGTGTGTGTGTGTGTGTGGGCATACTTGGAAATCACACTGCTAGATATTTAAAGGAGAACTTTGGTGTAAAATGAAAATTGGCACGTTAAAACATCATACCGAGTTGGTATGTGTACAGAGGAGCAAAATTGATTTAGCCTGTTGCATTCAGAGTTTAACTATTTTTTATCGTTTGTCCCAGAAGGCTAACTATCGAAGTGGTAGGTGCCCTTAGACGAAGCATGACGGCTACGCTATTTTTAAACCATTAAAACAGCTCGAAGAAACTCCACACTCCATCGTTAGTACAACAAAGGCCCTGACATTAAAAACGAGGCACTGAGAACTTTGTAAGTGTACACAACATTTATTAATAAAACAGTTTTGACAAGCAGTACCTTGCTGTAGTTTCTCGTTGCCGCCATGATGAAAGTCTGCACAGGTCGATTGACGAACACGAACCAGCAGGAAGAATAGGAGAAGAGGTAATACAATCAACTTGTTTGGACTTTCATCATGGCGGCAACGAGAAACAACTGCAAACGACTGCATGTAAGAACAGCTTTTTAAATAAACATTGTGTACATTTACAATATTCTCAGTGGTTCGTTTTGAATGCCAGAGCCTTTGTTGTACTACCAATGGAATGTGGAGTTTCTTCGAGCTGTTTTAATGGTTTAAAAATAGCGTAGTCGTCATGCTTCGTCTAAGGGCATCTACTACTACCATTGTTAGCCTTCTGGGTCAAACTACAAAAAATAGTTAAACTCTGAATGCAACAGACTAAATCAATTTTGCTCCTCAGCACACATACCAACTCGGTATGATGTTTTAACATGCCAATTTTCATTTTACACCGAAGTTGTCCTTTAAAAGCTGTTTTTGATGCTGACACTTAATGGGCCATTGACTTGTCAGGCAGCCCCACTTGTGTTCTGGCATCATTTCTTTTAATTTAAGGTGCATAGGCACTGCCTACTGACATACGCACCAGTATAGCGCACACAGTGTGCTCAGAATGTGGCAAGGACACTCACTCTGGTTAATAATGATGACAAACTGCAGCCAAGGCCCCAAATACAAAATGTGCTGCTGAGGGAAAAAAAACATGACAGGCTCATTTTAGGAGTATAAACAAATTGTACAGACGTTGTAATTTTAATTACAGTCAGCAAGCCTGCAGAGAACCCTTCCTATCTATGCAAGCTGAAGGGAGTTAAGGTCAGAGGAGCACTCTCCCCATCAAGTCGCAAAAAAGGATTAAGGTTGGTTAGCCAGACCGTTTTCCCCAAAGAGACTTACAATGGTCAGATACTAAACCCAGTTTAAAGCTAAGTCTAAAGCTACTTAAAATACTAAGTAGTTTTCATCTTCTGTCGCCTTACAGGTTAGAAGCAGAATTGTCTCTCATTGACAACTACAGAGAGACTGTCCGCTCCTCCAAACTTACTTAGTGCGGTTATAGCCCATGGAATGTGGCAAAGCAAATTCAGAAGTGTCTTTCACGTTGTTACAAATTGATGAACCACTGAAAGGATTTTGGAAACATTATTTTGAAGTTGAAACAAGTACTTAGTGTTGCTTTTACTAGTCTAAACAGTGATGCTAACTGCTGCCCTCCATCATGTTATATTACGTCTGACTGAAGCTGATGGAAAGGACACTAGTCACAGTGTGAGTGACAGTGCTCTTTATTGGCCTCTGTGCTGGAGCAACGATGGCATGATAGATGGGAAGCTACTGATATTTTATGCATTGTCTATTAACTTGAGCTCAGTTATTGTATTAGGGCATACATCATGCCATCTGATGATGCCAGCTGTTTTATGAAGCACTTATTTAAGAGAGCGAAAAGGCGACACCATGTTTAAGGGAAAATTTCAATTGTCTACAAGAAATATGTTCCACTCACTTAGAAGTGATCAGTAAAATGCTTACTCAGAGAAACAGTAAAACAGGGGTTGTTCAAGTAAAAGAGTGCACAGCATGTTTTACAATATTTTTGGGGACCTCTTTGTTTCATTCTGTCCTCCATTCATACTTGGAAATCACATCTGCAAAGGACAAAGTTATCAAATATTTTAAAGACCAAATATTATTTGATATTTATCTTTCTGGCTTTTATACATATATACGTGTAGTTTGTTATTGCTCGGCAGATTAACAGCGCAGCTGAAGAACTGTTCATGATGTATAGTGACTGCAGTGCCGAAACACTATCAGCAAAAAAAAACCCCCAAAAACAAGAAAAACTTCCTGAATGATGAGACCACATTAAGGCTACAGACATCCAGAATACCTTACACTTTGCATTTACCGGCAGAAGTCGTCATGTCTGGACCACGTGATTTAAAAAGCACAGAGTAGGGGTCATGTGGGTCCTTGCACTGGGACACGTGGATGGACAGAGAAGGGCAGTGGAGTGCTGCAATCTATCAGGGACGTGTGTCATGTTGTGTACATTAGAGGGCCACACAGCTGCGATCCCTCCTCTCCCCTCTTCTCCCCTCCTCTCCTCTCCTCTCCCCTCCTCTCCTCTCCTCTCCCCTCCTCTCCTCTCCTGTCCTCTCCTCTCCATAGGTCGTGGTTCAGTGGGCCTGCTGCTGGGACTCTTTGATCATGAAAGGGTCTGGTTTATCAACAGGAGAATTCTCTCTTGTTCTGTTACATTTTTATCAGCTCTCTGCAGAATGTTTTGTCTGCAGGATAAGTGCAAATGGAATTCTCCTGACAAAAAAACAAATCACACAGAGAAAAAAAAACGAGTGAAAGGAAAACAAGACTGAAGCTCTCTGTGTTTTTGCTTGTTGCTACACTTTTAATTACACTGCTTTTCTCTGAATTGTTTTTATTTTCCTGATGATGTGTTTTTGATGCTGGCTTCCACCGGTGTTTTATTGGATAGTTTTTCAATGATGTGGTACACAGTTAATTCCCTCATTCTAATTTACTTAATTTGTTTAGCTGGGAGATGATCTTTCGTATCTTTAAGCCATCAACGCAAGGTACACTGTTGCTAAATAGTGTACTTTCAGTAACTAATGAGATGTACTGTATGTGTGGCATGTTGCCAGGAACTCCAGATATACAAAAGTACAAATGTTTTGTGTACTACCATCATAAATGGGATCAATCACTGACAGAAAAAAAACATGCGAGTGCCAACAGATCTGGGCAGGTCTATTACAAAACACCTGTTCTTTCCACTGCTGAAGTATGTTATGATAGAAGCACGTTTTGCAACATACAATGTGTGCAACAGGTGAGGGCTACATGTCACCTTACCACCACTAACGAGTATACCAACTATTTTCCTGTCAACAGATTTGTATGTGCGATATTGCGATATTTAACTGAGTGAAGTAAGTCAGATATTCTGGTATTGCTGAAATTAAACGAGCTCCACTATATGACATACATTTCTGTGTTGCCAGTATCACACATCAAACTGTATTTTTCCTCTTTGGCAACTGTAGTATAACATAACATATAGCCACATCAGAGTCCATTATTCACTTCTGAGTACAAAAATATGTAACTTAACACCCCCCCCCCCCCCCCAAAAAAAAAAAAAAAACAGAACAAATAAATAAATAAATACATCTGTGAAAAAATTAGATGACACATGATCAGTCTGAATGTGGACACAAATAAAAGAGATGAACAACCTCAGGTGATAGACATCTAGACAAAGTGCATTTCTCTGAGAATGTTACATACATCCATATTTCCCTCCACACAAAAGGGGATTTCAAAGTCCTGTCCTGCTGCCATGCTTCTGGCAGTGGTGTCGTTACTCCCACAGTAAGTGACTCCCACAGTAGCCACATACAGTAATGGGTGGGAGAGAGCATTGTTATGCTAATTATTGCCTCCCATAACTTTTGTTCAGAACAAAATGCCCAGCTTTCCAAGAAAAAAGAGGGTGTTATGTAATAGCGTCTTTTATTCACAATAATTTTGATGTGTAACACATCATGTGCCATTTAGGTAATTCATTCAAATCTACAAAGCAAGAATTAATAACAATTTAGTTTTAGTTGTTAAGAAATAATTTACAGATTGATTTGTAAATTAGAAATCATTGAGATACATTGACAAAGCCGTTTTTATGGAGTAATTTTATTACTCATGACTCCCTAATTGTGTTGTCATTTTTCATTCAACTGGTTTCACAGATATGACAGGAAATCGGAAAATTGTGCAGACATATAGCTTCAGTATGACTGGTTTGAGATATGATCACCTTTAAATTACTGGAAACTGCACAAACTTTTGTTTGACCACAGCAATGTGCTGTGCAACCAGCAGTTAACCACGGAAGCCACCAGTGCATGAGAGCGCTGGGCGGAGCTAAGGCCATCATGACATCCTCCTAAACGTATTCCAAATCTGCTTTTAACTTGTGCGCTTTCTGTTAATCCATGCTCCTCCGTTATTTGATGAGTGGATGTGAGATGCTGATGATCGCGTCCCAAGAATGGCCTTTGATTTACGTCACTGATCCCATAACAAACAGAAGGGAGGGTGGGAGAGATTGGATGACATCATCTTTTGTTGCAATCCATCTGGTCATGATTTGCTGACCTGCTGAGTGGTTGGAAGCATCCAGGTCACTCATAACAGCAAAGCCTTTAGGCCTACATTCAGTGACAGCATGCCCACTTGAGTGTTAGGACAAACATTAGACAGACATTACATTTCTCCAGTTACTAGGCCTAAATGTAAAGGTGGGAATTGAGGAGTTGACAAACAATGCTTTCTACATCAAAACCAAGGGCTTGTATAATAATACATTACAGAATACAATTCTTTGATTGTGTGAGCTGTAAACTAATTCATCTTTAACACAGACATGGACAACATTTATTGGCCCTTACTGAATTTCGAAACTATTAATCTTCAGCTGTAAATGTTACCATTTTATTAACTTTCATTTACAACTACACCTTTAGAATCTTTGACTTTTCACATCTCTACACATTCTCTACATCACAGCATTCTGATTAAAGGGGATTGAGAGAAAGACATACTACTGATGCATGGACAGAAAGAAAATTGACCACGTGTACATATTTAAAAATGCACATTTAAAATATCATAGGTTAGGACTTAACTTAGAATGGCAGAAGACAAGTTTTTAAATTTCACGAGTCATCTTAACCAGGAATACACAATCTGTTCCTCTAACCCCGCCTCTGAAGGAAATGCGGGGCGGCGACACGTGATCTATTTGCCAAAATCCAGTATGGCGGAATCTGTCGGTGGCTGATTCTAGCACTGGCGTACTCTCTAACGGGAATTAAGTACGTTGTGGTGTTCCGAGTGGAGCAGCCGCCACTGGATGCACTTAGGTAAGCCTAAAAATATCATTCAAATACTTTCGTCCATTTGGTCTGCGACCGTGTTCGTAGGAAAAACTCGGGAAGAATTGCCTCGAAATGAGACAATCAAAACAATGTGTCTGACGTTAGTTAATGCCGTATTGCAACGCTAACAGCATTTCAGTCGGGTAAGTTGCCTGTTCGTTTTTCACAAATATTTCAGTCACATGATAACTTGTCAAATAACAAGTAGACATAGTTGTAGGGGTATATGTAGGTGTATTCACGATACATTTACATCTTTCTATACGACATCATATATATTTTAGATGATATGATAACCCACGTTTGCCAGAGCTTCTGTATCTCGGGCAATGGAGCAATGTGGACGACTGACTGGCCTCTCCTCTGACCAATTTAAAGACATTTCTGTTTCCGATAGATGCGTAGCAGGGCGTTTCTCATTAGCTTTCAGTACAGTTAAGAGCTGCTGCTTTGGTCAGTCATATGCTTATGTCCTAAAAGACTGTAACTGAAGTATGCTGTCCTGTCTTTAACAGAGGGGCTGTAGGTGCTCTGGCGCGTTTTTTGTGAATGAGAGAAGCTTGTTTTTATGTATCTGGTGTCCCCACCCCCGAAATAATGATAGGCTAGCAGCCTTGGCCAAGGTTTTTGTGAACTTATGTCGGTTTGTAAGTTACGATCAGATGATCATCATATTAGTGTGGTTGCTGTATCTGCTGATATCATATTTATGGGCGTCTCGAATTGGGAAGTTTAATTGTAAATGCAAATTGGCTAGGAGGCTAATGTTACATGATCAGTAAAGTTATTATGCAATCTGACTTTTGTTAACAGACCATAGTTTTGGCTGTGAAACATTTTTGTCTAACCACTTCTCTATGCTTACGCGATTGCGTAATTCTAAGACAATACGTTTATTTATAGCAATTGATTTTGCAATGCAAAGTATCTTACTTGCAGTAATACATCTACTCGAAAAGTGTCGAAATGAAAAGTAGTTTAGCTGACAACCAGAGGTTGAAGTGGTCAGGTGAGCTGCAACAGGCTGCTGGATGTAGTGTGAAGGTTGTTCTCTGTTGTCCCATCTCTGTCCTCCTTGGTTGTCTGTTGAATGAAGTCATGTTGATAGGAGGATACTACTACCTTGCTTAGTTGTAGTCCAAGCAGGTGGAGGTGGGCTGTCCGCCTTGCTACCGACTAAACCAGGGAAAAAACTTCTCTTGTCGTCGCTGTCTGTTGGAAGCTTGCCCAAGGCACATTCCAGTTACCAAGGACTAGCAGTCGGTCCTTGTAAATTCCAGGCATCACACGGAGAAGGTCACAGTCAGACTTTCTAGAAATTGACAGAGGCATGACAGTTAACCAGGCTGTAATGACGACCGTGGTCAAGAGTGTGTAACGAAATGGCGGTATAAGGTACCTTGGCTACTGCCTTGTAGAGTCGAGAATACCAAGTGAAACCAGTTTAAAGCCCTCGCTAATCAGTTCTACTCCTCAGGGTGCATAATTAACATGCTGGCTGGTTCACTGTGGTTGCCAGATTGTGCTTCTTATTGTATCTGTGCTGGAGAGAGGCAGTGTGTATGTCAGAGAGAGAGAGGGAGAGTTTTGGGTCAGAGCCAACCTGACGTTCTCAGTGGTAGCAGCCACAGAGGTTGTCTACACCCACCTTGGGCATCAAGGTAGTGAGTTAGTTCATAATAATGTTGCTGTTACATATAGCCTATGCATTTGTCTTTTAATAGTGCAGCGCATTTGTGGAGCAGGTCTTCTAACTGGTCCTTGCAGTATTTTTGTGGTGATGTGTTTATGACAAATTCATGCAAATTCGAGAATCCCTTGCAGCTGCAGTTTTTAAAATTAGCACAATATTTCTGCAGAAATTGTCAAGTCATGGGGTTTTTGCATTATTTGGAATTGATTTTAATCACTCAGTTGCAGTGAGTTTTAATACGTTCATGGCGGTCTCAACCAGTCAATCAAGCTTCTCGGAATTCCTGGAACAAATTCAGTTTCTTTTGGCTGCAACAGTCACTTGAATCCTTTTTGAGGGCCTTTTTGAAGACAGTTGCACCAAAGCCTAAAGCAGGCAAACCATTCTTTCAATCCCTCTGATTGTGTGTTTTACAGAACTAGACTTTTTCTACCTTCATCTGGCAGTTTATTACAAACGAAGTGTTCCACAGGATTGCAATTATGATGCTTGCCTGCTTGTTTTTTGCTGTTAGACTACTAAACTCTCCTGGTGTGCTGCAGCCTGGCTAAGGGCCCATTTCCACCAAACAATCTCCGTATACAGCGCATAGACAGAAAGTGCCCATTTTCTGTCCGTATTTATTCACGTTAACAGATTAGACCATTTCCACCGCACGTGTGATCTGACCGAATTCTGTCACACATATTGTACACTGTTACGTGCTGTACACGCTGAAGTCGGTGGAAATGAGGTCTAAAGGTCAGGGGTCCTGCGACCCAAGCACACAAGCAGTTGGTCAGGGCCCTTGGCGTGGCCACCCGCCAGTCCACTGCTCACCAAAGCAGAGCCCTCAACTAGGGCTGCACAATACATTGAAAATATCTTGATATCGCAAAATATAAAATATTGTGGTATACATATCGCAAAACATGGCTTAACTGCAATAAATGGGGCATTACTGTAAGATGTTTCACGCTCCACAAATGAAGATGAACTATATTTAAAATTTTAAATGTTTATTTATCGCAAAGCATATTGTCATCGCAACATTCAGCAATGTTACCGCATATCGCACATTTTTCCAACATTGTGCAGCCCTACCCTCAACCCAGTCCTGCCCAGGGGTGGAAAGGACTGAGAGTTGGTGAGCGGTTGCTAAACTGCAACAGGAGCAGCAGAGAGGCCACAGAGGGCGAGTAGTAGTAGTAGTAGTAGTAGGAGGAGGAGGAAGAGGAGGAGGAGGATGGCTGGAGTGAGACGAAGATGCTCTCCAAAGTCCGCTGCTCTCAGCAGTCACAGCTGCCGCAATAAAAGAGAAGCGGGCACAGAGCTCATTTCCTGCGCCCTCTTTTAAAACGTCTTGTGTGTGTGTTTTTTTTTTATTTTCCTCCGCGCTGTGTGTGCTGGTCTGAAAATAACTGGGTATGGGAGACGAGTAGGCCGTGTCTGTGGTGGGACGCTCTGAGGAGGCGGCTGGTGGCGGGCAGGCTCTTCGCGCCGGAGTGCGGCAGTGGCTTTGGCGGTGGTGTTGACACGTGTGTTTGAAAGATTGTTTACGAGGCTGTCTTTCAGGAGGGGCCTTGACATGCAGACTGGCGCAAACACACACAGACACACACACACACGCAGACACACACACGCAGACACACACACATGGAGCACATGGTGAGGAGTGTTTCTCTCCAGCGTTTAAACGTTGGACAGCAGTCTGTTCCGTTTCCTCTCTGGGTTTACCAGAAGACAGCTCTGCAGATTTTAGCCTGGACTTTTAGGAGGCCACAGGATCTCAGAGTAATGAACCACTGCTTCACTCTTAATGAAATATTTGGCCAAAAACTTGAATGTTTTGGCAGTAGCACAATAGCATTTTGGAACTAAGACAAGCAATGGAAATATTTCTTACGCCAGACGTGTACAAAGGCAATAACACTCACTCCATGTTGTTTTTCAAACTGAAAAGTGAATTTGTTGACCCCTCTGGAAGTTTAGAGTATTGAAGTCTTTCGCTGTGGTTTGCATGTGTTGTTAATGGTTTCTTCTTGTGTTTTCGGAGGGAACAAGGCTTGTCTGTTGCTAGCTCCATTCGGCTGTTTTGTAAAAGTTAAAGGAGAAGCAAGAGCTTGTTAAAGGTCAGGGAGGAAGTGAAGTTGAGGTCGGACAGAGGACCACTGGTGCGCCTCGACCCACATCGAATGCTTGAGAACACAGCCAAAGCTCAGAGCCGAGAGGGACAGGTGGGTGGGTGGGTGGATGGAAGCAGTGCAGACGGAAACATGCTAAGCGCTCTGTGACCTTATTGTCCTCACGCAGGCCGAGTCGCTCTCTATTGTGTGTTTTTGCTGTACCAGTAGCTCTTCATATATTTATAAGGGGTTTGAAAACAAGGAACAAGGAGGAATAAGACTAACGCCCAGCTGTTATTTATTTGTTTATTTATTTATTTATTCAGTTATCCATAGCTTGATAGTGTTCAATGTACATATTGTTTTTTCACATTGTTTTATAGCCTTACTTGTATAAGTTGCTGTAAATTGAACCTATACTTTAACTCGTCCTAGCTATTTTTTATTTCAGTTCTTATTCTTACTGTCTTCTTGTGCATCTGTTGGCTGCTCCAAACGACTTCTCATTATACTATGTATAGTGACAACAAAGACTTCTACTACTTATACTACTACTACTACTAATCATCATCCCTCCTTTCAGCACCTTCACCACACATCCCTCCAGCTACTCCTCCACCCCCTCTGTCCCTCCTCGTCTCTGGGCTATTTCTCGTCTTGGCTTTGGGCAACAATGGGTTCAGACAACCATGCATTCAGACCGCCTAATGAAAGACCAAGATGGTAGCTGGGGCTGTGTGACCCCCGCCATCCACCCCACCCTACCCCACTCACACCCCATTCGCAGCCCCCTGAAACCCTCTCCACTCCCTCCCTCTCGGCTCTTGTCCTGCCTGCACTCTGCCCCGCCCGTCTCCTCTTCCCCTCCTCCCCTCCTCTTCTCTCCTCCTCCTCCTCCTCCTCTCCTCCTCTCCTCTCTCCCCTCTCACTCAGGCCTTCTCTCCATTGGGAACAATTAAAGCCAGACCATGCTTGAGCGACTTTTTTTTAGGAATCTTTTTATTGTGTTTGTTTTTTGGGATGTTTTTGTGTTTTGCATTCTTTGTCATGTAGTTTCATACTTTATTACTCGGATGCATGCAACCTCCTTTGCCATGAGTTTATATTACATTAAATTGCATTTAGCTGACACTTTTATCTAGAGCGACTTACAGTGAATTAAGGGCCCCCTTATATTCTTTCTCCATGTAGTCTACCTTGATCTTGCTCTGTGTAACAAATTTTTAAATTTCCTCTCACCCACTCGCGCGCTCTCTCTCTCTCTCTACCTTCCACTGCTCACATCATGCATCAATATGAATTATTTATAGGCAATTAGGTGTGAGAGATGGCCTCGGTCTAAGAAGAGAAATGCATTTTGGGAGATTAATTTAGTGGATTCCTTGCGACCCAGTCATCTTTTACTTGTGGCAGTGTTATGACATGCCATATTCAAGCTGTCACAACGTACTATGACACAGATGAAGCTTCCGGAAGGGGGCCTGTCCCTGCTGCCCGGTGGGTTATGCCTTGTGGCTTATACATTGTGAGGGTTAATGTGTGTGAAAGATGGCTTCAGGTTTTTCTGACAAAAAAGGCTCAAGTGTTCAATGGGTGTGGATTGTGTGTCTGTGTGGTTTTAAGAATTTTTTAAAGAGTTCACCCCACCCAACTGAGGCACACACACACACACACACACACACACACACACACACACACACACACACACACACACACACACACACACACGAACAACACACTCTGTATCTATGCTTAGAGGAAATCACTGGTCCCCAGACACCTGTCAGACCAATATATGAACTCTTCTCAGCCACAAGAATCACTAACATTGTGCACTCCCCCAAACCTCCACTGCTCTCTCTATCTCACGCACGCACGCTTTTATCCTGCCCTTTGTTCTAACCCTTTGACTGAACATTGTTTTATAAATTGTCCTCATGTTATATGATGTTATATCTCTGACACTGTTATTGCACCCTATGCTGGGTTTGTTTTAAGCTTGGGTGTAATCTGCCAAGCTTCATCTGCATCACACATCCAAGAGTTTTGATGCATTTGTCTTTAATCAAAACATAACCTAATGTTGCCTACCTATTATAATAGTGTTCTAATGCTGCTGTTATGGGAAATACTGTAACAACAGAGTGGAATGTCTTTTCAGCTAATCAGGTTTTACAGGCTGAACTGTTGGCGTTGTTTGTTTTTTTTTCTAATACAATGATGACTGAAAAGAACGCCTCTTAGTTAATCATGTTGAGAACGTGGAACAATTACAGATGATTATTGAAGTTGAATGATGATGATGCTTGCATTTATTTCAGCATTGTCTGAAGGGAGATTGCAATCGCATGCCAATCAGCTTATTAGAACTCATAAATCGTAGCCTACCACACAAAATGCAAATAGAAATTCAAAAATCTATTTCTGGAATGCCAGCGAGTGGCGTGATACCGCCAGCTCAGAGACAAATATTGGGGCTGAGAATAAGTATCTTGTTTCAGATGCGCTTTTAGAATTCTGCTGGACCTGCAGCTGAGACTAAAATATCTCTGTTAGCAGGGAAATGTGTTGCTCCTGTTTCATTTTACTAAGGGGAATAAAGGCAGGTGCTTTTCATTGTAATGCAGCAACAAAAACAAAAAGCAAATTTGTGTACTATACTCACTCCTTTTGGTACATAAACTTCTGATGGCCTGCTACAGCACTGGAAGTGAGTGGTGGGTGTAGAAAAACAAAGCATGACCTGTCAGTGAACAAGCAGCTTGTACAGTCAAAATAGGGGGGTGCATAAGCCAACAGAGGATGCAAAATAATATATTATAAATGCCCATGTTGCACCAGATGAAGTGATATGTAGGTTGGCTGAAGTCCTTTGGTCCTGAGTGCCATTCTAGTTGACACATAAGATGAGAAGAGACAGTAGTAGTGTCACAGGTTTTTCTGCTCACAAATACATACTTACATGCATACATACATACATGCACATATATGTATACGCTTACTGTTATGCCCTTGTATTCCCCCCCTCCCAGCGCTTCTCTTGCACATGACACAAGTAAACACTTGCCTAGGTGTCCCCTGCCCAGCAACTCAAGACTGTTTTTTTTAGTGCCCCCCCCCCAAAACTTTATGCCTTATTGGTATATTGTCATACCGGTTGTTTAACCCACTGTGACACCATGTGCCTACTTGTACATTATTGCCCATATTGGGTGCCTGTATGTATATTGTATATTGTTGTCCCTACTGTGCAATACAAGTACACATACTTGTTTAGTCTATTGTATTTATTGTATTGTATTATGTTCTGTGTTATGTGTATAGAGAGCTAACATCTGCCGGAGTAAAATTCCTTGTATACGTAAGTATACTTGGCCAATAAAGCTGATTCTGATTCTGATAGATTATTTAGAGGTCACTCAGACGTGTAGTCAGAAGTCAGAAGTCTCTTACCGCAACCATGGCAGTGTCTTTAGTAATCAGCGTCATGAATGTAGAGTCCTTGGTCATCAGAAGTTATAATCTATGGAGGATGTGACAGAAGCTGGACTAAGGCTTTTTTGCCCCTGTGCTTAGAGCAGATGCAGCCTGCCCACTGCTGTTTGAGGGTGTTAAGACTGAGGCAACACCACTGTCCATGTTTTGAATTCCAGTGCCTCCAATGGCCTTTTTTTGTAATCGTGTCATCTTTTCAGACTCGCCTGCACTCTTGTTGCACTGTCTTGGCCTGTTGCGTGGCCGTGGGTGGCCGTGGGCGGCCATTATGTCGTCACGACGGGCTTTTATGGTGACAGGGAGTGCAAAGGCCTGTAGGAGCCACAGGGGCCAACAGATGGGGCCAGCCTGTGCAATCTGTGCCACCTGCTGTTGGACACACACACACACACACACACACACACACACACACACACAAGCACGCACACACACTTTCTAAAACTTCCCAAAATCCCCTCTGCTCCTTGATACTCTGTTGGGTAATATCTGACTCACCAGCACAGCACCCTGCTCCTCCATACTCCCTGTAAACGTTATGCAATCAGGCAAATCCCAAACTTTGTTGCTCCGTCCTGTAATTTTTGAAAGCAATTACGCTGTAGCTACTTCTGTAAATGTTGCCTTTGTGTTTTTCTTAATCACTGAGATAAATGCTGTTGATTGTCACTGCTTTGTATCGGTGTTGAGAGCACACACTTAATAAATTTGTGACCCCCAACTGCTTGTCAGGGTGGAAGCGCAGTTGGTGAAACGCCGTTACACCACCGCTGACCCCTAACTTAGGCCTGGCCAGTCACGGTTGTCAACCTTCATGCTTCACATGAGATTGTTGCTGTTTCACCCCAGCTTGCCAGGTGCTCTGCTCATGAGTGGCAAGTGAATATGCTCTTAGATATTAACATCTTTATTGTTAAATGAGGTAGGTGGATTGCCCTATTTTTGTATTTCAGACTGTAGTGTGTTACAATGTTAAGGCAACATGGTTTGATTTGTTAATAATCTGACTGACATTCATTCGTTTGGGAGACTAAAGAAGCTTAGCTGTCCCACATTAGGACATTAGGACACCCTATTGCACGCTTTGGTTTGATCGCTTACATTCTTGCTTGATCTCCGGTCAGTGATCATTGCGGGTCACTATTTACATAGCGATTTCTGTCCTGCCAATCTGACTTTAGTTTAACATTATTTATTGAATATTATGGTTGGAAATAGGGCTGCACAATATATTGAAAGTATTGTGATATCGCAACATACAGTATCATGATGTATATATTGCAAAGCATGGCTTAACTGGAATAAATGGGACATCTATTATGCTGTGAAACAGCATTATTTATGTGATGTTATGGTTGAGAGTGAATGGTTTGGGTGCTTAGCCCGAGTCCTTCTGTTTCCCCGAGACGTGGTAAAGGGAAGGTCACAGATGTGAAAGTGGTCTGCTCTGAGAGCAGGCCCTATGTCCTCTTGCTCTGCGGAGGTGTAAGGGAATGGAGACGAGCCCCCAGCCCTGGCCTCTGCAACGAAACGAGACATTTGTCATTTCCTTTGTGGTGTAATAAAACTCTGCTCTCCTCTATGTGCTTACGTATGTACTTGTGTGAGTGTGTGTCTGTGAGAGAGAGTGCCTGCGTATGTGTGTATGTACACGTGCTTGCGAGCGGCTCCGCGGTTTCCAACGCAACAGGCTGATAGGATGTTTACTCTTTATTAGAGTTGACTGGTCAGAGCTCGCTCATAAAGACCCAGCTCACACCTTTGCTGTGATGTACGAAATTGCGGAATCTCTGGAGACCAGGGGTTAAAAGGCCAGCTTGGCACTGAAGTCAGAGGTGATTTTCCACCTATAATTATCCTTTATAGACTGACTTGAATGTATTGGAGTTCATTACTGACATTAGATGGACAGTAGTGCTGTATACAAAAAAAACGGCATGCTTTTCAACAGCGTGCTTTTCAATGTAATCGGTTTGTTTTGGGATTAATAAGTGGGCGTTTGAGGTTGCTGATTGCACCGCAGTCATGAGGTCTTGTTGAAGGGTAATGAGTGGTTTTAACTTCAACAGCATGGTATTATTACACATTTTAGTGGAGTCTTGTTCACTGATTGGAGTGCCTGCTGCACTGCTCAAAACACTGTGTATTACCCAAGCTGTGACTGATTGACAGGTGTGTGTGTGTGTGTGTGTGTGTGTGCGTGTGTGTATGTGTGCTATTAACAAGTAATATCCTGGAGGCTGGCTGCAAGGTCACGAGGGATGTGGTGCTGTAAAAACAAACAACAGCAAAAGACTGCCGTGGTGGAGGAACAGCTCGTTTTGATGTTCCGCGGAAACGTTTACCACACGGCTCAGTCAGGGGAACCATTGTTCTTCTGTCGAGCAAAAAGGCCACGCTGCCTTTCCCTGTTGTTCTCCTGTTGAGCTGAAAGGCCACATTGCAGCCCTGCATCTCCTTTAAACTGGGTAACACAAAGACATTAGTCCTGTGTGTCAGAACTTAGCCCGGTTGGTTAGCCACTAGGGGAGTATTCTAAGAAGGTTGTTTAGGGACTAACCCAGGCAAGTTAATAAAATAATAATAATAATAATAAGAATAATAATAATAATCTGCATTTGTATAGAACATTTCGTACAAAGGATGTAACTCAATGTGCTTCACATTTTGTCAAAGGAACACAGGACGGAGGTGAACATGGCACGCTTCGTAATAGCCCAGTAGCGCCAGAGAAACCAGTCAGGGAGCTGTGGAGAGCTTCCATTAGTGAGACACAGAAAATGGTAAATAGTAAACGGTCTAACAGAATGCTCTTATACCTCCATTGTCTTGGCAAAACTAACCCATATAACTGTCCTATTAGGATATGTACTGCTTGATCTGAGTAAAGATAGGCTAGCCACTAAACCATCTTGGAACCCCACCCCCCAGGTCCCAAACCAAACCACTTCACCTATATCCAGCTTTTTTATGGTTGGGTCAGACCTGTTTGTCCTAGTCCACTCCTCACTCAGTGTTGTTCATTACTGAGCTGAGGCAGCCATGCTCTCTCAGTGGTGTGTGGGGGAGAGTCGGGCCACGGCCACAGCGCAGGGCTCAGGGCTCAGGTTGCGCTGTGCGGCACTGTCCCATCCATGGCCCCAGTGACATGACGGCCGCAATCAAAACAAACACTGCCGGATGTCAGCGAAACACCAATGTTGTCTGACGCCTCTGCTATGTGCGCGTAATTGTGAGTGTGTGTGGGAGAGAGCGAGAGTTTGTGTATGTGTGTGGAGGTGGAGAGGACATTATTGAACCCACTTCAGCTGTGTGTGTGTGTGTGTATCAGTCTATGTGTGTCTGATAGGCCTCAGTGGCCTATCACCGCATACCTGCTTTTTGCGCTCACCGGGCCGTGCGGCCGTTGCTAGGGTACATTGTGCCTGCACAGGGTGGAGTTGTGTTTGGTTGTGTTTCATGGTCGGCTGAATCTACCTGCTTTCGCCTCCACCCTGCAACTGCCCAGACGGTCATTTTCTCTATGACGGCCAACAAGTTGTTTATGGGGAAAAAAACAGGGTAAGCTCTTAAGCCTGGTGGTGGGGGGGGTTGAGGGGGCATGGGGGGGGGGGGCAGCAATACACAACTCACCCTCTCAGCATCAACACCACCACTACCAACCAATACAGTTTCATATTGCTAATAAGCCCTGGGAGATGGTTGGCTGTGCTGTGCTGTGTGTGTGTGTGTGTGTGTGTGTGTGTGTGTGTGTGTGACTCAGTTGGATGGGGTGAACTCTTAAAAAAAATTCTTAAAACCACACAGTGTGTGCAGCTTGGATATAGTGGTGTGTGTGTGTGTGTGTGTGTGTCTGTGTGTGTGTGTCTGGAGTGGTGGTAGAGCTGCATCTCCATCTGAACACCAGCTGTTGTGTCAGAATCAGGCAGCCTCCATCCCAGCAGATAACTGGCTCCTCGCAGTCAGAAGCTGCAGGCGTGAACTGCAAAGGCATGTTGCACAGGGGTAGAGGGACATGGATGTCTGCCAGTTTGAGACGACATCATCGGGACCCCGTAGCTTCTCCCAAGGAGACTTGAGACGGGGAAGGGGGGTGGTCTGCTTTTAGTAGTCGCCACGCGTGTCAGATAATGTGGCAGCCGCTGACACGAGCTTTCGTCGTGAGTGGCAGATTGGTGCAGGAGGCGAACGCCCCCGCTGTCACCTGGCCCGTCACGGATGTGTCACGGCCCCCCTTCTGTTCTCGAGCTGTGTCACCTGTGTGGGAAGGCTGTTGGGTGTTAATCACATTTGATGGACAGCATGTCACTAGAGCAGCCTATAAAAATAGGGGAGATGTTTGAGTTCATGTCTCTTCCTACCTCTGGTCGTAAAATGAATTGTTGTAGATTATTGGCATATCTCATAACCTTGGTCAATTGAAACATTACCTTGAGTACAATTCCCATAAAACAATTTCAAATACAGATTAGCCTAAGCAGTTGCAGCAGTATGTTAACATCATTAGGAACTCCAGATTACTCCTTCATTGGTATTGTTACCTAATGTTACATTAATCCTAATGTGTGTGTGTGTGTGTGTGTTTGTTTTTGTGTTTGATAGGTCGATTTTTAATCTGATTGACGGACCCATTCCACATCCGACGGAGCTGGATTACCCGTGCTCAGGGCTCCAGCAGGGTGCTATGAACACCTGAGAGCAGAGACACCTGAGACTCCTGACTTCATCTTCCTCTTCCTCTGCCTCCTCCTCCTCTTCCTCCTCCTCCTTCACCAGTTGTGTGACTCACACCTCACCAGAGCCTGTGGATGGTGCTCCTTCTACGTGCCTCCGAGGAGCACTGAGGCCCGCTCAGCACACCTCCTCAACTCCTCTCCTCTCCTCTCTTTTCCTCTTCTCTTCTCCTCCTCACCGTCTACAGCATCCTCCTCCTCCTCCTCTTCATCTCTCAGAGAGACTGCAGCTATGAGCTCCCAGAGTCACCCTGGTAAGTGGCCTCCCTCAGTGTCCGTGACCGTCCCTGCTCTGTCCATGTTGGTCACTCTCTACACCACTTGTCTGCCTTTCTCACTTTGTCACCTGCTCCCCGAGGGATTGACCAGGTATTGCAGTGATCCTGTCCTTCTGTGTGTCTGTCTGTGTGTGTGTGTGTGTGTGTCTGCCCATCGGGCATATGCGTATAACTCCATCAGGGCACGAGCCCATTCATTTTTGGTGGTGATCCAGGGTTTTCAGAATGGTAGGGCAGTGCTCCTTTCTCATAACCTGGCCTCCTGGATAATGTATTGCCCGCAGCGTTGCCCTTATGAGGACCAGGTTGCTATCTCTGATTATGCCTGTTTCAGTGTGCATGGCATTAACACTTGTAAGGTATACTGTATGTAGGTGCAGGCCTATGACTGTGTCCCGGTTTTTCTGCTGCTGTTTAGTCTCGACCAGCCAGCCCACTGTTGGCAGCTGGCTGTGCGAGCGGGGCTAGCATGTGACAGGCCTTCGGGGGTGAAGAGCAGCCTTGAGATGGCAGCCAGCTATTTGATTCTCGTTTCAGTAAAGCATCCCCTACGCCGCTGCCAAAGGAGGCCCTGAAGAGAACAAACAGAGCAAGTGAAATGCTTGACGAGGAGGAAGCGGAGAGAGAGAGGGCAGCTCACACCAAGCGTTCGTCGCCCCGCAGAGCTGTGTTTGTCATTGTCCGTGTAGTTGCAGGCGCTCCTGGTGGTTTTAAACACAAAGGCCAGATCACTGTTTACTGGAACCGCCATGGTCCCGTTGACCACATTAGCCTTGTGTCCATTATCTTGAGCTGAAGCAAGTAATTCCTAAATGGCAGGAATTGTGCATGAAGTGTATGAAGGCCATTACTTGGGGAGGGCGGCTTACTCCTCAGTGTGTTGTTTTCATTTGTCATCCCGTGGACATCACTCTTAGGTCTTTTTTTTTCTCCAGTTTCTCCATGGATGGCTTTTGATCCTTCCAGTTCCTGTAGCTACCACAGCTGTTGCTGTCCACTCACCCTGGTCATGTGTACAGGGTTCCCATGGTCATGGAAATCCTGCAAAAGTCATGGAAATTGAAAATGTAATTTTCCAGGCCTGGAAAAGTCATGGAATTTTGTAAATTCACTGAAAGTTTTGAAAAAGTCATGGAATTTGTGTTTCTCCCTAACGCAGCCACAGTGTTCTGTTATCATTCAGCCTTTAGAGTCGACAATAAATGCATTCACAGTTTTTTGAATGTTAAACATTTCATTTTTATCCCTAAAAGCATGCTAAATTCTACACACTTAAGGTGTGTTGAAGTCATGGAAAATTCACTTTAGATCATGAAAAAGACATGGAAAACTTTTGGAATTTTGTCAGTTAAAAAAAAAAGAGTGTGAACCCTGTGTGTACTTGAGGTGATTGATCCAGATTCCATTCGGAGTGTTTTAGTTTACCATGCAGGCCTTAGGTTTAGTCAGTTAAGGATGAGTTTATTCTCTCCGCGAGCCGTGCTTTCACTCTTCACGGTCGCTGTGCCAACAAGGCAGAGGAGGAGGAAGAAGAGGAGGATGAAAATAGTTCGTATTTCAAGCCCAACTGCTCCTTAATGATTAACTGGAAATTAAAAATATCCTCTGCACTGTTGTGCTGGCAGTGGCCTCGTTTGATGAACTACAGTTATGAAACCTGTTCCACCGACGCCGCTGTGTTCAAAACCAGTTTCATCTTTATTTTTTTTCTGTCGATAAGGTGATTATGCATCTGTTTTACTTTTGCCTTTTGAAATAACTTGTCTAAGTCACAACATCTCACGCGCTCTTCATTACATTACATTACACTTAGCAGATGCTGTTATCCAAAGCGACTTACAAAGGGAGGACATAATAGCTAACACATGTGTAGAGAACAGCGAAAGGTACCTATGTAAAGAGATGGTTAGTACAAATTAGTTTTGTTAGGAAGGAAAGCAGTTTTGGAAGAGAAGGGTCTTCACGAGCTTTTTGAAGGTCGAGAGGGATATTGCTGCTCTTGTAGCGACTGGTAGGTTGTTCCACCACTGAGGGACAACACAAAGATGAGCACTCTCTACATGTGTTCACAGGTAGGCTAATTAACCAGTCACACCCGTTGCAGGTCAGGTGTGACGAGACGGTAGCCTTTTGATGAGGTTGCCTTGCTAATCCCAGGGTTGATCTAATGACATAATGGGTTTTTCACAGTGTGAGCCCAGAGCTAAACCTGGTCAGTGGTGTAACCGCCAGTGATCTCTCTCCTTGCCCACTAATCCTCTTAAGGGTGGGGGGGGGGGGGGGGGGGGGTGGCGGCGGCATCATCCAGAAGAGCTGTTGACTTAAAAAAGGTCACAGCTGGCCAGTGTGGTCTTGGTCCTCTTCTGAGCAGAGGTCAGATCCCTAGCCTGGTGTGCCCTTCATATTGTTTGGAAGATTACGTCTTGGCCTTGGCCAGTTGCAGCTCTCCTCACTGATGTTATGTCTGTGCTTTACCGACTTAAGTATTGCATTCCTGCCTTTAGGATTTCTGTCTTAGCCACAGAGGTAAAGGTAGGTGGCCTTTTATTCTGAGATCCTGCACATTGCAATGGGTCATAACAGTTATTTTTCCACTGTACATGTGCTTGATTAGTCTATTAGTATGGTAGAAAGAACCAAGAGCTGTATAAACTATTTGAGAAGACATCTTGCATCATCTGTCTATAGAGACAAAAGAAGCATGTGTTTTTCATGCTGATTTCTCTACTGGATCCTTTTGAATGTAATGATATGTGGTGTTGATCAAGTCAAAATGTATTCAGCAAATGGTGCTAGATGTAAAATGCTACATACACTCACATTTAATATGTAGCTACTGACTACTGATTCTTTCTTACTCTGTGAGGAGACTAAAGATAAGCAAAAAAAGGGAGGTGATGTCCTTCCTTGCTATGCTTGTATATTTACATAGCTTACATAATAACTATCCTGGTGGCACTATCTGGCTCTGTGCCTGGAGCCTTGAGCTTTGTGCCAGGAATCCAAGACATCTGACGTAAAAGCCACCTCAGACCCCACCCGCCTCCAGCCCTTCCCCTCCTCCCAGCACCTGCGGGACATATTGCCCCCATAATGGGTATCCCAGCCCTCACTCTGCCCTCGGAGCCCCTCAGAGCTCCCCCACCCCACTCCAGCCCCACCCCCACCCCCACCCCCATCCCCTCTGTACCACTAAACTCCAGGAAATTCCTGCACACACGCCACACCTCCCAGAGGGACCGTAAAAAAGATGGTAGCCCCTCCGTGGTCCTCTTGGCTGAGGGGCCTGAGCTGCGTCCGTGTGGGTCTGTGTAACTTGGAGTCCTGAGCCTCGAGGCTTTCGTGTCGACCCTCAGGCAGTGGAGAGCAGTCCTGCTATTGTGTCCTACATTTTATTTCAACAGTTTATTGAATTGGAAATTGCATTGAGCACTTTTGTAGCGAAATGATTTCAACAAGCTACGTAACCTTTTGACAGCCTGTTGTCAGTATAGATCCACACATGCTGCATAACCTTTCCTCCCTTTTCGAAAAGGCGGTTGCTCCCTTTTTTTTCCTGAATCGAGGCTCATTTAGATTAAAGATTAAACGCCATTAATCTGTGGAGCCAGATTAGCACTTGCTACTCGTTTATGGCTTTCCTAGAATTCCGGGAAATCATCAACCTGTAGTTACTGCTCTTGGTAGGCCCTACACCGATAAGAAGAAACAGGTCATGTGTTTGTACAAGAGTCAATGATCCTGTCTCTCGGAGTAAGGAAGTTTGAAAATTCCCCCTCTGGCCTACTGCTCTCCCCACAGCTCTTCCGTCTCTCCTTTCCCTCTCCAGTGCCTTTTTTCACACCGCGCTGTGCGGTGAATGTCAGTTCCTGTTGACACACATTTGTATGACCTTATTTATGTGTTCGCCAAACACTCTTATCCGGTGAGGCCCCGCCGGGTCAAGCCTGGGCCTCTTTGTTTCACACAGACGCGCTGATTTTTGCAGACTTTGAGGTGTGTCCCTGTCTAGTTCGAGGGCGTGGTTTTATAGTCTCTGTGCTAATTTTGAACGCGCTAGTTCACCTGAGCACGACAAGCAACTGTTGCCTCTTCCCCCCCACCCCAACCCTCCCCTCCCGCGTCACTGTTTGCTACTACTGGATGTCAGTAGCAAGTTCACCACTTCTATTTAACCCCACGTTGGAGTCCATCAAGCAGTCTGTTAGCTCAGCCTCTTGGCACCACGATCCTACATTTGTCCCGTGTGTATGTTGAAACCAATGCCTAACTCTGCCTGGCTAAGGGGTCCACTCCCTGTGAGAAAAGTACTCTCAGATGTTCACCCTTGAACCCAGAGGAGAGTCCCAGATGTGATCTTCTATGCGGTGCTGATAAGTAAGAACAGCCTAAGCCCTTGCCTTACCTCAAGACCGTCAACAACACTGGGCTTGTAGTGGCTCTTTAATAGGATTGCTAGCATTGCATTGCAAAAGCACCAACATACAGCTTCAGGAACCCCATGGCTCCTTCCATTACCCCCACTCTCTCTCCGCCCTCTGCCCTGGCCACCAGATGCTGTTTACAGGGGCAATAGGGCCGTTGTCATCAATGCTTAGCCTTAAGCCGGACCATGGAGGGCTGCCCATTGTTAGGCATAAGGAATTCGGAGGCTGAACTGGGCCACATTGCTGGTATTGATTATGCCCTGGCCTAAGGGGAGAGGGGCAGTTTAGGAGCCTGGTTGGCAGTCAGTGTTGACACAACTCAGCCCAGCTGGAGATGCCTGAGGGATATACTTGTGCCACCACCACAGTGTCACATGTCCTCTCTTGACATGTCTCATACACACACACACACACACACACACACACACACACACACACACACACACACAGACTGCCTCATATGACCCACTACAACTCAAACTTATGAAGACCAGGAAAACGTAATGATTACGGTCCAGAAAACAGGGTAGGTGTGCTCTGTCCTTTATCGCTTTAACGCTATACACATAGGTGGATCACAGTAGGTAGAATTTAGTGGGCTATCTGAGTAGGGCTAGGTTAAATACAATGATGTTAGGATTGTATTTGATCAGCTAGTTTGGGGAGAAGGATGGTATGCCATTTTAAACCTCTTTTTAATCTGCCATGTCCTATTTAGCTACATGGTAGATTCATTTGTATGTGTGAAACAGAGTATATCGATTTATGTTAGAGGAGGGTTACATGGTATATTTTGTCAGGGGTGTAGGTTTCTTTCAGAACATTATGCAAGTTATATAAAATAACATGTAATGCTGATGTACAAAGTACACAAAAATATATCTGTTTCATCATGTAAAGTGTGATTAATGGTGAAAAAAGCTGGCAAGCAAGATAAGTTTTCACACAGTTGGCAGGAGTGGAGAGGAATGCAATCGACCGTGTTTTATATTTAGGCTGCTTGGAATTTCAATCCTTATACACATAGCATATTTATCCCATGGCCACCCATTGACTTAGTGTCTGTAAAGTTCTCACATGTGGCGATGTGAAGCAAACTTGTGCTTCTATTCTGTGCATGTTGATGTGTAATGTTTTTTTTTTTTTTCCCTCAGAGTTGTTCAGCAGTTACATCACCACGTTCCCAGTTCTTATTTGCAGTCCGTAAAGCTCTCTGGTGGAGCCTGAGGAATGCAGGGGCTTTAATGGGATACAGTGACACACATGCCGGGATGCAGGCGGCGCTTTTCTCAGAAGCCCCGCAGGTGGTGACTGGACCCTGGCTGGAGCGCTGAGCTGGCCCGTGGTCAGGTGGCTCAGCGCTCTGCCTTGGGTGCCCATGGGAGAACAGCTGTGTGTGTGTGTGTGTGTGTGTGTGTATGTGTATGACCAACTGAAAACACCACTCCAGATGGGAGATGTAGTGGACGAAACGAAAAGGCCCTTTTCTCTCTCTCTTTCTCTCTCTTTCTTTCTTTCTCTCTCTCTCTCTCTCTCTCTCTCTCTCTCTCTCTCTCTCTCTCTCTCTCTCTCTCTCTCTCTGTCTCTCTCTCTTTTCTCTGGATGGGCCACGGCTAATGTTGCAGTTTAGGACAAAACTAGAAGGTTTCAAGCATCCCCGGCTGTCTTGAGTCCTTTCCCTCATCGCTGAAACAATGTGGATCTGATTTCATCAGAAGCTTTTATTTCATTCCCCTAAAAAAGTCTCCTCACTGTAGCCAAGCACATCACAAAAAAAAAACTTTGGTTGGCCCTTTTTGAAATGTATGTCAAAGATTTTTGTCAAGATAGACCCTTATTGCATTTCAAATGTCAGGTTTTTCAAAGTAGGAAAAAAGAAACAGTGAAATGATTTCCTCCTCTCCTCTTCTCATGTCCTAAAGAAAAAGGAGGCGTGTGGGAAACTGGAGGCCTTTGTCTGTGGTACACTTGGGTGGCGATCTTGGCTCCACCGGCCATGTGTGGCATGGAGTCCGCAAGTAGGTTACACGCCTGGTAGGGCTGCACAATATATCGAAAATATTGTGATCTCGCAATATACTATATCGTGATATACATATTGCAAAACATGGCTTAACTGCAATAAATGGGACATTATTGTAAGATATTTCACTCTCCACATATGAAGATATTTGGGAAATCAAATGGAGCCCTACTGCCCTTGATATCCACCCCCCATAGGCTGCGCACTGGCTATACGGCCTAGCGGTGAAGAGCAAGGTCAAAGATGTCAAAACTATACTTAAATGTTTAAATGTTTAGACTACATTTAGAATCTGAAATGTTTATTTATTGCAAAGCATATCGTCATCCCAACATTCAGCAATGTTACCGCATATCGCACATTGTTTTTCCAACATCATGCAGCCCTACCCTCAACCCAGTCCTGCCCAGGGGTGGAAAGGACTGAGAGTTGCAGCCCTAATGTGTGATAGGGACTCCACAAGTAGGTTACACGCCTGGCTTGGGACCTGGTGCGTGAGCTTCTTACAGGGCCTCCGCCTGAACAAGCCCTCCTCTCCCGCCGTGATTAATTGCTGGCAGGCCGAGCTGAGGGGATCTTGCGTCAATAAATCGTCACGGAGGCAACTCCCCTGCTTGGAACATAAACACAGCGATGGGACCGGGCCACGTCTGAAGCGGAGCCAGAGCTTGTTAGGGTTCCTTGGCCTCTGTGAGCTCGGCTGTACCCCCACCGTGTCATGCCACACACACTTATTTAACAACCTAATTATATTGGGGAGAGCACTTAGCCGGGCTCTCACAGGAACCTTTAATCCAGCCAGAACCACGGCCTGGGTCTCGGTAGCCATCACATTGAACCCTCTCCACAACACATCAGTCGTCACGGCTAATTAGTTTGATCTAGCTTCCCTTACTGCTGTGTAGTTAAATTCTGACTGAGGCTGTCAATCTTTTGCTTTGTTTAGATGGCACCTTTGTTAACGAAGACATAGTACTGTACATCTTTTATTGAGACACAGTACATTCTTTCATTGTCTCACAGAGCATTGTTTGAACTCTTGATCTGTGGCAGGTTAAGGTTTTTTTTCCCCTTTGCTGTATGTCTTGAGGTAAGTCTTAAAGTCTGCACTGCATTGGGTTCTGGGCCTTTTCCCACACGAGTCCTCCCACCACAGCTTGTACGGGATTTGGGGGTGTCCTTAGGGATAGACCCCATCACCACCACCTCCAACATAACTACCATCACATGGAAGGGATCAGTGCTTCTGGTGGGCTGTGGGTAGGAGGAAAATTGCGCTGTGAGAACAGTGGAGGAACACAAAGAATCTAAAGCCTCTCAATCCATCCATCACCCCCCCTTCTGTGGCAGATGGTTCTGAATTATTCATATGAAGTTTGTGCGTAGAGCATGGCAGCGGATTTATCCTGGAGACGATTACATTTCAGGAAAAGAAATGAGCCAGACTGATTCTACAAAAAGAGAGGGAAATTATCAAGTCTTTATTTATAAACTGAAAAGATAACCTCGCTTCAGTGTTGGTAATTTGGTTTTATTAATTACTGGTACATTTCTGCACTTTGTCAAAACATCTCCATTTTTGCCCTTTGCTAATTAGCGGAGGTGGTGAACCTTTTAAAGATGTCTTTTTATAGGGATGAAGAGTGTTGTTAATCTTTTTAATTTTGTATTTGCTTTTGTTACACATCTGTGTACAGCTTCCTCCAACATGAAGATTGTTAGTTTAATGACAGTTGGCTGAATAACCTAAGGTACAGAAAAGACTGAGTGTTTGAAAAGCACACTTTTCCCCCCTTCTTGTCTGTCTGCATATCTTTTGGGTGGCTGAGTGAAAGAGTTCTTGTTCCTAGTGACATTTCAAGGTACATTAGCCTGACACTAATATGTGACATTCCCTCCAAGCCGCCACATGGCCCTTCCACACTGGCTCTTCATTCATTCATTCATTCATTCATTCATTCATTCATTCATTCATTCATTCATTCATTGACTATTATCACATGAAGCCTTTGGGTGAATGAAAGAAATGTGTTCATTGAGTTACTGGTTTTGGCATCAGATTTTATTTTTCTTATTTTAAATTTTCACTCATAGAGTGATCATAGACATTTTTATATTTAGTTTAAACACTGTCCCGCAGTATGGACAGGTAGCCAGAGCAGTCAGACCACTGGCTATAAGAAGAATATACTGTTACATAAAGAATATACTTTTACTATACCTATTGGTTTGGTGCCATTTTCGACTTCTCAAAGGCTGAGAGTGAGGGATTATGAAAGCTCTCTAGTCCTGTTTTAGTACTATGGACTGTAAAAAGCACCTTCAACGATAATCCTTATCCTGGCAGCGTATCCAAGGATTCTCTTCTGACAAGGCGAAACAAACCTAGGTGGAGGTTACAGGAAGTTAATTGATCATTCTAAATTCTTGGATTAAGTGGAGAGTGTTTAGATCTCCATTTTTTATTACACATAAACCCATTTTTCTTTTTTTTTTTTTTCAAGCTGAAGAAGCTTGTGTTTTTACTATTTCTGTTGGCAGTTACAAATTAGGCTACCTGATTAGATTCTTTAAACCGCTGCCCTGTAGCTTCAGGGATTGCTTTGTATAAATCTCTTTATGTGTCTGTGTAATAAAATATGCTATTGTGACTACTGAGCCACAAAAATACCACTGTTCCCAGTGATTCATTCTCTGGAAAAAAAATCTCAATGGAAATACCGCTTTGTAGGTGGAATAAGTCTTACAATGGAATAACAAACCCCCTGAAGAACAATGGGAATTACCGAGGAGTAATGAGATTTGGGTGCTGTCACTGTCTTATTTTTGCAGCTTCCGTGATGTTTCATTCAAGTAATCTCATCGGAGATAAAAGGGTGTATGCATTGTGCCTCAGTAATGAACTTACTAAATGCTCATTGCTCAGTTTTGCCAAAAGGGACATCCACGATTTCAACAAGGAGTTATTTTCTCAGATGTAACATGTCATTGTTATGAATAGACATTAGCTGTCTGTTTCCGTGGCGGTCTGCTGTTTTTAGGCATACACGGGATTCAGTAGCGTTCCATTACTCAGCCTCCCCAACAGGGAAATGGAGTTTTGACTAGCATGTTTTTATTGGGAGGCATGGAGCCATGAGCTCAGGCTCAGTTCTGGAGCTCTTCCCCGTTGCTCTGTGTGAGTGTTTGCTCCGTATAGGTGTATAGGTGTCGGAAAAATTGTCGTTAATTATGATACTGAGGGGCCTTTTACGTTGGTCTCACATTTGCAATGCACACTATCCATAAAAACCCCATTTTTACTGCTTTGGCTAGCACACATCAAGGGGCTTGTGGGCGTACGTGCTTCCTAAGCTCGATTGAGAAGAATGCCAGCAGGCCACAGCAGGCAGGGCTGTCGTGATGAGGCATGTAGCGCCATTAACGGCGCAGACGACGAGAGGCCAAGCCAGCCAGCCAGCCAGCCAGCCACCAGTGGGACCTCGGAGTAAAGCAGCTTGCTGCAAATGCGCATGCTTTGAAGTGCAGCAGCCAGATGCTCTAAGGCCTTATTTTGATCATCTAAAACACCCCTTTGGTGAGATGGGGAAAGGGATTTATTGATGGAGCACCAGCGTTTGTGTCCCACTCTCTTCACTCTTCACACACATAGAATGGGCTTGTGCTTTGGACATAACTCTAAATATGCATCATTCTTTTTAATTCCAGTCCAAAAATGGCTCTTTTGGATGAAGGTAAATTATGCTATTCGCCCATTTGATATTAAGACATACTGTGCATTCATTTATTTTTGTGTCTGAGTCGATGTTCTGTCCCAGTCCCACTGGACCTTTATCTGAGCTCGTAGCCATTAGAAATGAGATTGGATTTCCACGTAGTAGGAGAAGCAGATGTGTGAGTATCGGTGGTGGTTATGAGACAGAAATCAAATGAAAGCGTAACACGAGGCACAGTTCACTTGAGGAAAATGATACTGTGTCTGTGAGGTGACTCAAAAAAAAACAAAAACGAATCCTCTACCTTAGGGGGAAAAAAAGCAGGCTTACATAACCAAAGGTTAAGGTCCATCACCACCCTCGGCCTGTAGTGTTTGAAATGAACTTTTTTTCCAGGCACTAATCCATGGATTAGTAAAAACACAGAAGCCCTTACAGCCTAAGCAAGAGGCCGCTATTATTCTCACTGTTTTGAATACCTCCGCCATGTTGGCGTCTGAAAAGCGTTGTAATAGCTTTGATGAGCTACATGTGGGCAGTGCTGCAATACAACCTGCTGAGTGGGAGAATGGGGAGACCGTCCTTTGGTTTAACAGAGGGCAGCAAAAGGTCTCCATTCTCATAACCTTAGCGAACTCTGTTGCTGAGTATTTCACAAATGATAACGGTTTTGAAAGCATTTTGAAAGCTTGTCCTCCAGAAACCACCTACAAAACATGCCTAGATCGAATGTTGGTGTGGACAGAGAACGTTTGGGAAGCTGTCTGAAAATGAGTGCATGAACTGTGAAGGCCAGGAAGGGCATTGTGAGAAATACACGTTTTCGATTGTTTATGGCCTTTTTTTCCCAGAAATTCTGATATTAAACTCTAAGTTGAACTTCCCCTTTAGTCATAGCAAATTTAAAACTCACCTATAAACTTTAAGTTGTTCAGCTGTTAGCGCATTACAGTCATCTTCGTGAAGATGGATTGAGAGTCTTATTCATTCAATAGGTGCAACCCTGGTTTTACCAACATGGTAAACTGTACATTCTTGTGAGACTCTGATATCTTGAGCCCTCATGGCGCTTTCATAAATTAAAATAACCTGCCCCCATTCTCAGTATAGCTAGCTAGGCCTACATGAGCATTGGTTTCCTTTAGCTGTGTCGTGATGGCCTTGACCTTTCTCAACTAATGCGTCAACTCCACAGCAGCAAGATGAAAGACCATTTCACCTTCACTTTGCTGTGCAAAATTGATGTTTGCTGAAATCTCTAATTGCACAAAAGCCCTCATTAAGGTCTGTTACAAGATTAAATGTGTGCCTCTTTCATTAATGAAGAAGCATACATTTTTCTGCTTGCAGGAATAATTTAACACTATTTCCGCCTTTGCACAGTCTGAAACTGGAATTCTTTTCCAGTTGTAAGAACAGGAAATAATAATTACACGGCTTGTGAAATGTTGCAGAAAGTTCCATTTAACTGAATGGGATATTCCAACTTTCCTAGATGTGATGTTTCTCTACGTTCTGTCTAACAGACCGTTGCTATGTATAACACACTGTTACTGTAGGGCACTGGCACAGTAGAAGAACAGATGATGTTGCTATGAATCTACAGAAGCAGTAAAATACGTTTCCAATCTATAAATCAATAGTTTATTGTCACAACAGTGGATAGTAGTAGATAGCTGAATAATTAGCATGTGGAATGCATCATGTGACGAGACCAAGTATTGTGGAAACCTAATACAAATTTTTAGACATTGACCTTTGACCTTTTGTACATTAGCCCTTATATAGTAACAGAAAAAAAAATCTGCATGTCAGTCATTCTCTTGCTGTACTGAAGTGTGATGCCATATAAATAAGAAAGTAAGGCGGCTCTTTGATTCGTATGTTCCTCATAAAACAGCTCACACACCATTTGAATAAAGATAAAGAAAAACCCCTCCTAATTCAAACTTTTCATTCATTCAGTCTTTGTGTCTTGTGCTGTGAAGATTTGCAGTGTACTTTGCTTTGTTCTGTTATGGGGGCTGCATGGCCTTATCTCCCCTTGATAGCAGCAGAGGCCTCCCTGCTTGGAAAGTGTGCATTTAGCTGTACCAGATAAGACCGCAGGACCACAAAATCGCATCTCTTATCTGTCTTTAACTCTTCTGTTGGATTGAGGCCGAAGCCCTGCCTGCAGGCAGCCATCAATCACGGAGCAGCGAATGCTAAAATAGTTCTGTTTCACATGGAAATAGCTCCTCCGTGCCCGAGGCTAAATGTACCCCAAATAATCCAGTGTGTGTGTGTGCTACATTTGTTGTTGCTGCAAATAGAGGCTTAGCCCATGTCCTTGCTAGCTAGTTTAACTATTCTTTCAAGGGGCCGATGCCAGAAATGTTCTTGTTGAGGCTTTGGGTGTTTGGAAAGAACAGCAGTGTACGGACGAAAATTACTTGGTCCGAAACCCAATTCCAGTGTGGCAAACCTCACTGCTCTCTTAGGCATGCTCCTCTCTCTCTCCCTATCTCTGCGACCAAAAGCACTTTCTGTCATCCAGGCTGTCGTCCTCCCAGAAATTGGACGGGGGGAAAAGCAAACAAAGACAGAGGAAACGGTGAAATAGCATGCATGGCTCACTATTGTTCTAGTGATAGAGCCATTTCCTGCTCGAGTGGTGCAGCTGGCACTGGTGCCGTGAGGAGCACAGTCTCTCCGCTAGTCTCTCACTGCTGTGGTCAGGCAGTATAAGTTCTCCTCTCTCTCTGGCTCCTAGGACATAGGCTGCAACTCCAGTAACTCATCAGTAAGTTTAAAACTCTGCGTTCTGTCTGCACAGTGTTTTTAAGGGCTCGGCTTAGCTCTGTTAAAAACTGTTTGCTGCAAATGTATAGACTTTTTAAAGGTTCTTTATTGATGCAATTGTGCTGTACTTGTCTGACTGGTCTTAAACGTGCTTTGCATTTGTGGAAGAAGTGCTGTTCAGCAGTTTCAGGCCTCTGTGGTTAGATAAGCGCTAGTGACGAAAACTTCACAGACTCATAAAACCTTGAATACTTGGAAGTCAGATTACACGTCACGACTTCCTATTTTGTCTCTTTGAAGGTGCTTGTTTCTGAGTATAATTTCTAGAGAGCAGTACCCAGAGTCATTAAGCAGACAAGACCGATACGCTGGTGTGCAAGATAGGATATCAGTGTGTGTGGGCGTGAGCACGTTGTTCGAAAGCTTGTCGGTGTCGGATCCCATCTTGCCATGTCCAGGGCGAGTCAGCCCACTGGCAGGGCTGTGTGCGTTTTATCGTGGGGCTCGCTCCGTGTCGGAGAACAGCTGTGGGCCATATGACTGCCACGACACCCACACATTCCTGCCCCCTCTAAACGTGTTTTCATTCGGAGCTGACTGCTTCATTGGCCTCCTTTGTCTCTGGGAGGACTCTGGGTGGAGGGCTGTTGTCTTTACCCAGGGAGCGCTTTCTCTGACTTGATCTCATTCTCCTTTTCTTTCCCTTTCTCGCTTTCATTTTGTGTTTCTCTCTCTTTCTCTCTCTCTGTCTCTTTCTCTCTCTCTCTTCACCCCTCCACCCCTACTCGCCTTACGCACTCCATTTCCCTCTGTCTAACCATCTATCCTTCCTCTCTCTCCCTTCCCCTTTTGTTTTTCTTTTATTTTGCTTTGTCCTCTGTGCAAGTGCTGCCCTTTCCACAGACTCCCTCCATAGGGCTAATGTTTTCCCTCAGTGAACCCAGCGGCAACAGAGATCAGTGTTGTGGCCTGTCTCCTAACGTGACCTTCCCCGCATTGCCAGTGTTTTGAGTTTTGGGTTTTTCGCTCCTTTATCCTCCAGGCAAAGTGACATTCCCCACTGATATTTTGGTTACGCACACCAGTTTGCTCCCGCGCTGAAATACCAACCCCCCCCACCCTACCCCCGCCCTCCCCTTGAGATAAAATTGTTTGTGCTTTAATCCATTGCCAAATGAGTTAAAATCACTGCGGGCCAAAACATAAAGAAATTTATCACTGCTGACACTGTTTCACACAAAAAATGATTCACATTCGGTTCCCCTGAGCTTGTGGTTTCCCACACATTTGAAGACTGTGTCAGTAATGTATGTACTACGTATGTAATGTACGTAGTAATGCTTGGTGTGTATACTGTGTAGAATGTGTGTGTTTGATTCAGTTCACTGTGCCATGATGGCAGAACACAGATGGTTGGACATCTGACGGTGCAAGGATGATAATAGTTTCCATGCTTGAATGAAGTGTTTAGATGGATATTTTACTCTAGTCAGACTGGAGAGGCTCTCACTGCCAGTTGTAGTTAATTTAACTCTTTGTTTTTTTTTTCAGGAAGAGGGGTACTTACTCCCTTTAGAAAGGTAAAATAGCCTCTAACTTGATGCAGAGGAATCCTTTCCTCTCTGATGGTCGATTGTGCGATAAATGGGCCTCTGTATTCTATATAAAGTGCGATTGATTTCTGGATTTGACGGCGAGGGCTGCTGCCATAACTGAGTGTCGTCTTGGAATGAAGCATTTCCTTCAGGCATGCTTCAGAGCCGTCTGAGGAAGACGGCCACTGGGAATCTGTAACGGCCGTTTCCCAGAAAAGGAAAGATTAACACCATATTGCGAGAACCACACGACCATGCAGTGGACTACAGAACAGCAGTGCAGGAGGTCGGGCTTGGCTGGGTTGGACAGAGTCTGGAAAGTCGACTGAAAAAGAGGAGGAAGAAGGAAGAAGTTAGTGTTTTATTAGCTTCAGAGAGCGGCGCTGGAGTTAAACCTGTTGAAGCGATCACCTGCACCATTAGGGAGATGAGCCGAGTCTGGCAAGAGCAGGTGTCAGAGTGTGACCGTGTTTAATGAGACTAGAGTCACTAAGCCCTCTGATCCTGCTTGAGAGGCGTGTGAGAGCGGTGAAGGGGATGACGAGACATGTCTCAGTGCCACGAAAGGCCATGGCTCCTCCCTTGACAGCCATTTGTAATGTGGGCTTTTCATGCGTGATATTAGCACCCGGTACGACCCAAAGAAAATTATGATTTTGCTCTACTTTTTGTCCTATGTAACTATACTATATACTTTTATCCACTTAATTCGAATGTTTCATGATGCTCAAACAGAGAAACATACAACAATACAGGTAATATATCACCAGTGCGACAAATAACGATCTGTCTCATTTATCGAAAGAATCCATTGCTTCATCTGTCACAAGGGGGGCGGACCAGAGATAATTGGGGGGTGATTTAGCAATGAGATGACCCAGGGAGAAGAGGTCGTGGGCCAGAAGACAGCCTCAGAATCCTTAATCAGTGTTGCTGATGCAGGTCGGCTGCCAGCACTGCTACCAAATGGCCAGTGATGAGGTCGCCTCAGGGTCATGTCATATGTGTTTATGTCGTCAAAGCAAAAGCCTCACTGGCCCCTCATACGCCACTGTTGCTCTTTCATCATTACACACAGAATAGCAGATTACCTCCGAGTCTACCGGGGTTATTGTAAGTCTGTCAAATGTAGTTGACTTCTGCGAACTAGTTATGAGAAGTGACCTCCGGCAGTCATGGCCCTGGTGGTTTCGATTCAGGTTAGGTAATTCGATTTGGGCCTGCAGCCTCTGTAATGGTTGTGCTGTGGATAGAAAGAGCAAATCCAATGCTTTTACCAGTCTAACCTAGTGACTGCGATGAGCCAGGATTATACTGCATGTTAATCTCCGACCGGCGTCATCAAAAAAGGCAAGCAAGCTTTGTGGACGTCAGAAGTGCGCAATCCCTTTTTTCGAAAAAAAAAAAAAAAAAATATATTGTGGGAGGCAGAGATGAGGTAATGTTTTACATGTGCGTGTCAAAGAAAGGGACGGTCTCAGTCATGACACGGTGGACTCCTACTATGGGCTGGGCGAAATGGACCAAAAACTGATATCTCGGTCTGCCTTTGAAGTGAACTTTGGATGAGATGCTAAATTGTAACCAATGTACAACTCCGTCTGGAATGAACATCTGGTCCAGAACCTGTAACAGCATGTTCTGTGCAGTTCACAGTGGTTAGCCCTATAGCTCTGCGCTGTGCGAAACAGACTGTGTGATATCAGACATGGGCTGCTATAAATAGACACCGTTGTTGGAAACTGTGTTTTTTCCTCCTCCATACAGTTACTTCCATCTAACAGGTAGAGGGCTGTCACCAGGGGGCCTTTTCTTTATCACCGCAGCAGAGCATGAGCCCTTTGGATTGTGTGTGGTATTGTCTGTTTCTGTGTGTGTGGTGTTGATGGTGTTTCTGTGTGTGTTTCTGTGTGTGTGTGTGTGTGTGTGTGTGTGTGTGTGTGTGTGTACTATGTGCGTCTTACAATGTGCACATTTGACTTCCATTAGAGGGCAGATTTGCCCTGAAGCAGCCGTTGGTTGATTAGTTCCATAAATTTCAATGAGGTATGTAAAGTAACGTCTGTTGAGCCTTGCCTATCTGGCTGGTTTTTGTTGCCTGCCACACTTAAGTTGTTTTGTTCACTTCTGTCATGTATATATATATTGATTGCAGATGCTACACGCTGGCAAACTTTTCTCAGTTGACAGTAACTGCTTTTAGCACTGTGTTTTTCTCAGATCACACCAGGAGGACTTGAGAAAAATGGCCGTAAAAGAGTCAGGTTTAGATGCGCAATGGGTTAAGGTGCTGCTCCCAGGTTTCTGCGTGAGCTTGACAGGTCACAGATGGCCACTCCAGTATCAACCCTGTGAGTTTTGTCATATGCCCACGCTCTGTCATAAGCCCAGGCACTCCTACATAGAGAAGCCAAGTGTCCTCATGCCTACACAGCTCTGGGTTTGATGGGACTAAAGCACAGGCCATGCTGGAAGGTCCTGTGGCATAGTCAGTATTGGTTTGCATCCTCTCTTATCATGCGAGATCTCTTATGTAACGTGTCTGGTGTGACAACACATGGCTATCATTCACACCTGCTATGGCAACTCTGGCTTGCATGGCCACTTGTTTATTTACGTTTGCGCCTGCAGTCAAACCCTTAACTTAATCTGAATGTCCTCTTGTTCTTTGTTCAGCATCTGCCATGACCTTGTTTTGTTTATATGACCTCAGCATCCCTGGAAACTCGGTGGACATTTTTTTGGCCCGTTGCTTCGCGGTCTGGTGAGAGGAAGCTTTCAAGGGCCACAGCAGATCATTTCAGGCCGCTGAGCCTTTTCAGTCAAAAAACGTTTGGGGCTGGAAGATGTAGTTAAATGTCACTGATGTGTATGCACTGCTTTCACAGACATTGTTGACTGTCAACAGTGTGAACCATTATAGCAGCCAACACAGCCTTGCCTTGTTAACGAGGGCGACTGGAGATACCCTCGTGTATGGTTCAGTTCCCAAACACACTGCACTTGGATTGTCTTTTGATGGCCCATGACCCCTGAAACCCAACCATTGTGTGCATGTTGTTGTGCTCGCATGTGTGTGTGTGTAAAGGAAAAAAACAAGAGGGGTTAATGCAGTCCGTGTTTAGAAGTTTACACGGAGAGTGATCAAGATGCGCAACGTGGACGGAGTTGAGTTATTTTTAGGCACACACGGGTCACACGCTGTCATTCCTGGCACAAAGGAGTTGATTGTGCGGCCCATTGTCATTGATCGGGTGGTGGCATTAATCACCCTGTATGCATGTGTGTACCTCAGGATAAGGCTGCTCGATTATGGAAAAAAACCTGAATCACGATTATTTGGGCCAAAACTGAAATCACGATTATTCAAACGATTATTTTGTTTTCCTCGGTAACATGCTTCATTTATTGAAAATGTATTCAAAAATTTTTCGAAAAAAAAAACATTCTTGTACCTTCGGATTTTCCCTAATACCTTTCATCGTAAACATTAGTAAGTCTCTTTCGATGTCTAATGTACAAACAGTAGAAATGTCTAATGTATACATCTAATGTACAGTAGAAACAGTAGACAATAATTAGGACAAAAACATTGTTGCCCTCGATTTTATTTGTTTTAAGATCGTTTGGCCCTGAAATCGTTATCACGATTAGAATTCGATTAATTGAGCAGCCCTACCTCAGGAGTCGTCCGCAGAAAGGGCTGAGGTCCCAAGCTACACTTAAAAACTTTCAGTTTTCTGCAAAGTAGTGAAGCCTGCTGTAGAGAGAGGTGAGAAGATACAGTAGTGTGTTGTTCTGTGTAGCAAAAAAATCACCTTTGTGTTATTCTTTCGGCATTTTAGTTTCTGTGGTTGTAAACATGTTTTACCCTTAAATCATCTGCATGTACAAAGCCAACACTGGGACAGATCTGGGGGTGGAAAAACTAAGTAATTGCTGTTATATCTGCTCCGTGTCAGCAGTTTGAACATACTCCTCTCCCTAAGATTGTGGGCCCACTCGCGTCTCAGTATATCATCACATTAATCAAATGAAATAAGGCTGTAATAAACAATAATAATGGCCATGGAGGTCTGAACCCGACGTTGCTGCATCACCTCAGAGCACAGAATGTTTTGCTTGTGTTATTGTTGCCTTGGCCATTGTGTTTGTCATCGACAGGCAGAGTCATGTGTTTTAAATGATAGAAAAGAGCGTGCATTTCCCTGCTTAGGGAGTGAAGGTCCTTCAGCAGCAGTCAGGGAGGTTCCTCTTGTAAATATTTGGGAGTAATGGCAGATGCGTCATTTGAGCAAGGGTGTGGTCAGAAATGCTCGGTATAGGGGCTGGATATAGCCCAGTGTGTGAGATGTTGACATTGCATCCAGCTTATAACTACTCCTATTCTGCCTTTCCCACTTTTTCCTCCTGCTGGCTCTCCAGCCAACTTGCCCAGACACTGATTTGTTGAGTTAAGGCGCCCTAATTACAGGGCCCAGCTCTGTTAGTAATGGCCTATTTTCTGAAGAAACCACAGAGGTTCCTTCCTAAGTGCTTGGAGATTCTGCGTAGGGTTTTATAGATCACCCCCCCCAACCCGTATGTCCCTACACTCTTCCCAACATTTTCGCAACGCTTTTCTTTTTCTTTCTTTTCTTCTCCTCATTCTTCTCTTTATATTTATTTATTAGTCATGAATTTGGTTCTTTTATAGGCCTGAACTCGTGCCATGCTAGACTGTCCCAAAAGGGCTCGCTGCCTCTGGAGAACTGATCCAGCTGAGTCACCACTGCTTTCTCCACGTACTCCCCCTATCTCCCCGAGGAGGGCTTTGATAAAGGCAGGGTTATTGGCAGAACAGTCAGGTAGTCACAGTAGCAGCCTCAACCAGAGAGGTCATTTAGGGAGACAGAAAGACAGAATGGAAAGAGATGTGTGTAGAGTCGCTGTAGGAGTGATGCCATCCATGTCCCCCTCTCAGACATCACTCTGGGCCTGAGCTTGTCTTCAGGGGCTGTGGGTTGAGGACGTGATCACAACCACTACCGCCTTTGCTACTTTTAGACATTGGCTTTGGGCGATGGAGGTTTTGGGAGTCCCTCTTTCCCCCTCACTCTCTTTGGCTCTGGGTAGCCTTGGGCAGTGTCCAATTTTTCATACCCTGATATTTTTCTGACATAATACTCCAGTGTGTTGGTATTTCAGAATTGCATAATGTACAGTACGTATATTTTACATCAGTAGGTATGTCCAATTTTAATCACCATAAATCAGAGAAGTAGCATCAGTGGCGTAGCCCTGAAGGGTTTAATATAATGGACTGCTGTTTCCTTGTTAAAACTTTTTATGTAGAATGCAAGAAAATGCTTCTTTTGTATCAGTCAGAGCATTTCTCTACAATTCTGATGTTAACAACAGTATCTTGGTATTAAAAATCATACAGCTGACTAACACACCGGTATATGGTATTTTCAAAATACCACCCAAGCCTAGCTCTCTCTCTCTCTCTCTCTCTCTCTCTCTCTCTCTCTCTCTCTCTCTCTCTCTCTCTCTCTCTCTCTCTCTCTCTCTCTCTCTCTCTCTCTCCCTTTCTTTCTCTCTCTCTCTCTTTCTGTGAAAATCAAAAGGAGACAAAGAGACTCTTCCCCATTTGCCCTGTGTGGACTTTTGTGCTTGTTTTGTAAGGCCTGTAGTAAACAAACAAGCCTTTTCTATCGGTGAGCGTGTTGTTTCGAGCACGCAAGGAAGCGTGCTGATTTTAATTGTAATTAGTGTGTGGAGATTGGTAGAGGGTTTGTGCCAGCGGGATGAGCCCTGTCACTCCGCTCGGACGCTTGTGTGCGCCGTGAGTCTTTGACTGCTTCGGATGGAGCTGATGATCCCTGGGCTCA
The DNA here is from genome assembly GCA_027475355.1 of Coilia nasus. Classification (NCBI taxonomy): domain Eukaryota; kingdom Metazoa; phylum Chordata; class Actinopteri; order Clupeiformes; family Engraulidae; genus Coilia; species Coilia nasus. Next base: position 7,935,611 of record CM050213.1, read on the forward strand.
CACACCACCCCCTCTGCGAAAAAAAAGCAAAAAAAGAGAGAGAGAGAGAGAGGCGTCTGCTTTGAATTTCTTTGGTTTGGGGAGTTGTGTCCGGAGGACAAAGCACCCTCTTGTGCCGCGCTCAAAGCAAGCGGATGGGTGCTGCTGACGGGGGCCGTCCGTTTGTGTCACCACGCCTGTGATTGCGTGTGCGTGCGTATGCGTATGTATATGTGCGCATGTCGGCTAGGCAGCCATTCACAGTCGCAGCAGTGCTCTTCAGGCTTGTTTCTCCGCTGATGAGTATTGACCTTCAATTGAAGCAGCTCAGCTCAGCTATTGTTTCCCCCCGCTGTATTTGTTCGTAATTACTGCTACCAGGGCTTTTATGTAGAGAAGGGTATAGTTTGCACTTCATGCTAGGGAGTGTAATTGCCAGTACTGAGTGTTAAAACCCCCTCCAACCCCCTTTTTCAAACATCAATGCATTTACATTGATGTTCACATAGGTACACCACTTAATCAAGTGTTGCACTCCAATACATGGTTCAGGAGCAGCAAGCAACAGCCTTTTCTAACCAGCATGCAAACTTTATCAAGTTCCACTGAAATCCCACAGAGCAGAGGGAAAAGACACTCTAGTTTAAAATAAGGCCCTTTATCCCATAATTACATGCGGGAGGTCCTTCATAGCAGTAACCCTCTGGAATCATAACGCCAGTACCTGTCAAGCGCTGGCTGCCTAATTGCTGGTTTGAGTTCTGTACCAGCAAGTAGAGCTTCCATTTCGGAGAGCTCACATATAATTAAAACATGTCTGCAATAGAAAGTAATAGGTATGTCCCTCGTCATATAACCCATAGTGACAGTGCTATTATTACTGCATTTCCCTCTGTTAGCTGGGATTGGGAGTCAGAGACGGTCCATGTGAGGATCAGGACTTTATTGCCTTATGCATAATGGCAGAGAGTGGAAGGGAAATGATTTGGTGTTTTGAAAGGCTCTTAGGAAGATCATCAGTGTTTTTTATGCACCCTCCTGTGTGTGCTTTTTGGAATATTAGGGGTTAATGTCTGGCTGCTCTAAATGCGCTGTCAAGACACACGGCTCAGTCAGGTATAGTCAAGGCCTTGCATAGGGAGTGAATCATAACTGTGAGTCATACTTTTTTATATTAGTACGTCGTTTTTTTTTTTTCCAGGAACACACTTAAGATTAATACTCCTATTGTCAGCTGGTACCTTGATGCTCGAAAGTTGCCGTCTTAATTTGGCACATGTCTGAGTCGTGTGTGCTCTTTTCCGTCGAACGGAGCGAGCGCTCGGGTCTCGAAAGACTTTAAAAGGTCTGCGGTAATTAAGACCTAGCTCGCTCTCGTCTGGGCTGGCGATGAATCAGAGCGCTGTAAGACACCACAGACCTCTCCCACAGGAACCCTCTCGCTGAGGTATGATGGAGAGGCCAGGCTGGGCTTAATCTAATATAGCCAACAGCACAGGGTGTGCTTCAACTTATCTAGTAGCGGATATGGAATGTGACAGTGAAGTTCTCACTTATAAGATGGCGATGGCGATATCAATAGCGGCGGAGACGAGTTTGCGCTTCCTAAATCCTCTGCCTCCATTTCCTACCAGCGAAGGGGTCTCTTGTCTCTCCGCCATCACAGCACTCCTCCGTCGGTGCTGCTGAAAATGAAATGAAACTGCACAGTGGAAAAATGAGCCGTGTTGTTTCAGCGCAGGTCAGAGGACCAGGAGAATTGCTTTTATGACAGGAAGTGAAAGTCCCAAATCGTGTCACGCACTACCCAGCCCCCCCCCCCCCCCCCCAACCACCACCAGAGTAGGTTGCCATGGCTGCAAGGCCCCTGCTGCAGGAAGTGGGGGACGGGGGACGGGGTAGGGAGGGCGGTGATTAGGCGGCACCCGCCCTCCCCTTTACCTTTTCCATTATGACTTGCTTCTGTTTGCCAATCCACATGCCCTTGATGCCCTCTTCATCTTCATCAGAGGGGCTGCCATCCAGCTGGGACAGGAAGTGTGGGAGCTGTTAAACAAGGCAAAACATGTTGCCGTTATGAGTCAGGTTCATCCTTCCTGCTGCTGAAAGTGATGGCCTGGATAAATTCAGATTGAGTGGCTTCCCCTCTTCACTGGAAGCAGGGATGGGATGGGATGGGATGGGATGGAATGGGAGGGGAGGGGAGGGGAGGGTAGTGGTGGTGGTGGGGTATCAGTCAACCAGTTCATCACTGAGATACACAGCAGAGAATGGAATGCTACGGTGATAACACAACCCTTTGATGAATTGTGTCTCTTTCCTTTCAGTAGCTTTCTGAGCTGTCTCAGAGACAGGGCTGTGTAATCTCTCTTTGGTGGCATCAATCTGAGATGATGGGAAGACGATTACCATCAGATGGCAAACTAAGCCCCTTGCTCTATTAAACAGTCTTGGCCTTAAACAGAAAGCTTCTCATGCCAGCTCTTCAGCAAGCATGAATAGGACAAATGCAAATTAGGGCTGCACAATATATCGAAAATATTACGATATCCCAATATACAATATCGTGATATGCGTATCGCAAAACATGACTTAACTGGAATAAAGGGGACATAAGCATGTAAGCTGTTTCACGCTCCACATTTAGGAAGATATTTAGGAAATAAAATGGAGTCCTACTGCCCCCATAGGCTGCGCACTGGCTACAGCATAGCTGTGAAGATTAAGCTAAAAGATGTAAAAAGTATATTTAAATATTTGTTAATTTACCTCAAAACATATGGTCATTGCAAGATTCAGCAATGTTATTGCATATCGCATATTTTTTCAATATCATGCAGGCCTAATGCAAATGCAGAAAACAAGCATAGAATTGTTTGTTTCTGTTCTTGTAGTCGTGCCTTTAGCCCTTTGCTGTAATTGTAGGCGTATTTGTTGGTTGAGCGACATCATTGGTAAACACATTTCATGGTCGCGTAAAAATGCTCAGGGCCATCAGGGAGCAGTATTAAGCCTCCTTCATCAAAGCCCAAGGCAGTACCTGTTGAGCAATGCTGGTGTGTATTCGATTTTCCAAAACAATTCAGCACTTATAAATTACTTTTTTAAGAGACACAAAACCACACTGCTCAATTTCAGTTCCACTATTCTGGGCAATTGTACCTGTGGAATGAATTGGTTGTTGTTCTCTCGTGAAATGTAAATAAGGGCTAAAGGTGAAGATGGCCAGGAGGAACTTTTTTGTGTAATGTTGCTGGGCAACACTGCTAACAATTGATGTTGGTATTGTTGGTACTATTGCGCTGATAAAAGACAGATTATTTTTATTTGGAGAAACTGAATAAACAGCAGGCAACTTGTCACGATCATTCAATCAGAACATTGGGAGTGTGTCACGTGGTTGCCTGGCAACATGGCTCAAAAAGTTGCCCTATGTATCATCACCTTCATGTTCTCACAGTGACTCCACTCTGCAGAAGAGAGGTGCAACAGTCTTTAGCAAGCACCATTTTAAAGCTAGTGATCAGCTACAGCATCAGAATTGTGTTTAAGCTGACTTCTCCTTCTAAGTTATGCTAGAAGATTAGGGTGGGAACCCTTTTTACATGCTATGTTTAGATAGGAGGAGATTGTCATTGACTAATGTGGCTGCCCCCCCTTACCCCGCTGGTCACAAATTATGTACCAAGTATGAAAAAAAAAATGTTCCAAGCATATTAGAAGTACAGTGTAATGCATTAATCCTCCCACACACATCATTACTGTTTTGTTTATGAGGTCTGGTGGTGTAAAGGGAGTGGGAGGGAGCAGCATGGAAATTAACACAGCTTCACAAATACAACTTGGACTCTGAATGCGTGGATCCGCATTGTTTTCCCGAATGTGTCTGGACTTGCCATGGGAGAGACTTTGTGCTGTGCTGTGATTTGAACAGCGCCACTCCCTAAGCCTGTAGAGATGGCTGCAGTTGGGTGGAGGGAGGCTAACCTTGGTCAAATTCTCAGTGACACAGAGTGTTAAAAATCTGTAACTATAATGTCCCTGAACCCCCTCTCTTCTCTTGCTGTGGTTTTCCTCCCTGTCGCCCTCATTCTTTCTCTCTTTTGAGAAGGAGGGGTCCCACCCTCTGTTAATACCATGACCTAGAGCGCTTGCCAACAGAGAGAGAGAGAGAGAGAGAGAGAGAGAGAGAGAAAGAGAGAGAGAGAGAGAGAAAGAGAGAGAGAGAGAGAGAGAAAGTTGTTACGCAAAAGACTGAGAGGGGGGAAAAAGAAAATCTGGGAAGGTACAGTATTGACGTCAGAGAGACCCACAAGTAAGAAATTCTTGCCTAATTAGCCGGAATGTGCTGGCTTATTGTGGAGCTGTTCAGCTCAGATGGCCTTCCAAATACGTCTCTTTGTTTTTTCTGTGAAGGGCCAGGCTTCACCTACGCGTGTGGAGGTGGTTTGCTGTGTGTGTGTGTGTGTGTGTGTGTGTGTGTGTGTGTGTGTGTTTGTGTGTTTGTGTCCAGGTCTAATGGTTGTAAATTCTTTGCAGATTTTCAGTGAAGCCCTTCCAGCAACTTCTCCCAGCTCTAACTCCAGCTTTCCCAGAAGCAAGAAGTAAGAGGAGTGGGACTCTGTTGCATCTCCTTTACAAGCCTTTTTCTTTTTTGAAGTGAACAGGCCTGCCTATCATTCTGCCCCCACAGTCTCAGCACACCCTCTGCACTTAAGCTTCTGTTTTGGATGCTTTTCTGACTATGTTCAGCCGTGTTCCCTCTTTGAGAATGATGTCAGTCTTGCACGTTTGGAAACTCTGTCGTGCTGAAGGAGCCGCAGCAAGAGGGCACTTAAGCCTGGAGTCACAGCGAACTATACTCGGCTTCGGATAGCAATCACGCTGAGATGGAGTGATTATTATTTTCTCCTGTGCAGTGTGCGTGCCCTCGAATCCACCCGCACTTGAGCTGCAAGCTACCATTGCACAACAAGCGTTTCGACCGTTTTGTACTTTTCCAACAACTGTAAAGTAAAGCAAAGCGAAACTCTGAAAGTTTACTCGGGAACAGCAGGGCAGTGCTGGTGAAGAGGATCTGTGCCACTGTGAGAGATGGGAAGCCTTGTGCAATCCTCTCAGGACGCCCTCTTCCTCCTCTTCCTCCTCCTCCTCTTCTCTTCTCGTCTCTTTGTGAAGGCGGTGGATGTGAGCAGCAGCTATATCGGGAAGGGAAGTAGGGAGCATCTTTTAATGAGTTAATTTTAGACCCTACACTCCACCCAGAGTGAAGGTGGTGTCGGGGGGGCTGCTTTCTAAACAAAGCTCTTGGGATCTGGAGGGATTTGCAGAAGGGTTTCTGTTGCTGAATGTGAGGAATGCCTTTGAAGTTCTCCTGCATGCGTTTCATTAGCAGGACATGAGCAAAGGGGATCCCCAGTGGAGAGGAAGAGAGGGAAGTCTCTCAATCCCCCTGTCTCTATTTCTGTCTCTCTCTCCATCTCTCTCTTTCGTTCTCTCTCTCTCTCCCTTTCTCTCTCTCCCCCTCTTTCTGTCTCTGTCTATTTTTTTCTTTCTTTATATCTCTCTCTCCCTCTTTCTCTCTCTTTCTGTCATACTCCTTCCACCTCTCCCCTGCTGTGTACTCACTTTTTTAAGTTTGACCCACATGGGCTTCTGTTGATGTGGGCAAAACCTCTGGGGGAAAAAAAGAGAGCAAAAATTATAGTGTAGCGGAAAAGTTTAAGTAGCATGTAGGCTGGAGGGAAAGTGGCAGTGTTTGCGCAGTGGTGTGACCATGTGGGTCAGTGTTGCGGAGCTGCACGTTGGCGCCTCGTCCCTGGGTTGAGCACGAGCGGTGCCCCTGGCAGCCAGGCCACCCTCATTTCCATGTCTGCACGTCTGCATGAGCAGTATAATGCGTGTGCTTTGCTTCTGCTGAGAAATGATCACCCGCAGTCTTCTGTAGACCAAACAAACACACAAACAAACAAACAGTAAAAGCAGGACAGGCCAGTGAATTATTACCAGGTCTGTTCCAAAGACACCGTCTCCTTGCTCCCCTTTTTTTTCTCTTTCTTTGTTAGTGTCTCTGTTTGTGGGCACAAACGAGCGCCACCCTCAACTGTCCTCCAGCGCCCCCCCACCACCCCTCAACCACACCCCCACTATGAGCCTCCCACTCACCCCTCCCCTCCCCCACACCAAGCCTAAGTATGGCATCTGCCCCCCCGGGGCGGTGTGGCGCGGTGTGCCATGGCTGGGCTTGTTTGTGTGCTGCCGCTTCACTGGGCACATGTGCTATTCTTAGAAGATCTGGGGCGCGAATCCCTCCACTCGTCCCCCTCTCTCCTCCCTCCTGCCCCCACCCCCCGCACCTGGGGCAACGTCCACTTAGGGAGGAGTGTGGAGTGGGCTCCGGCCAATGGCGCGCCGGCTTTGTGCAGACTCTGCCCAGACGTCTCGGCCCCACGGGCACCGAGCAGCCCTGGCCTCCTTTGTGTGATTGCATGAGATGGGATGGGGTGGGATAGCGTGGGGTAGGATAGTGTGGGGTGGGGTGAATGAGGGTGGGTGGGGTAGCGTGGGGTAGGATACGGTGGGGCTGCTGTGTGCGTGACTGTATCTGAGCATGTGTTATTCTCTCATCCTACATTTACATCCACCGTGGTCTCATTTCTTTGTCTCTGTCTGTCCCCTGTCACATTTGCACAACTACATCACAATAGTTCCATAATAGTGCTTCTAGCACTTTCCTGAATTCAGATTGCTTGTCCATCCTATGCTTTGTGGTTAAACTCTAAGCCTTTTCAGTAGCTCCTTCGACCAATTCAACCAGTTCCTGGTCACGTTGGCCATCCTTACATGAATTCAGATGGCTTGTCCATCCTGTGCTTTGTGGTTAAACTCTGGGTCTTCTCAGTAGCTCCTTCGACCAGTTCGCGGTCACGTTGGCCGTCCTTACATGACCAGCCACGACATGAGCCAGGGCACTTTCGAACCTCTCCTCTTCCGCTGCTGCCGCTGCCATGGGGACATGATTGCAGGCAGTGGCTGAGTGACATGGGGATTGGTCAACAGCATTAATTGCACTGGTGACACGGACACGGGGCCGGGCGCCCTTTTTAATCGGGCCTGTAATTAACGAGCAGATGGCGCTCTGTTTTCCTCCGGGATGGTGAAAGATTGGATGTGTCCACGAGATGCTTGGCACGGTGTTTGAACCTGAGGTTGACCGACTGAGAGGAGCAGAGTGGAGAGGAAAAGGTGGGGTGGGGACGGGGCATGGTAGCCTGGTAAACCCGCCCCTCGTACTTCATTTAATTTCGTGCAGAGGGTCTGGGACAGAGACCGTCAGAAACGATTTGCTGGAGGTGTGGACTCTGAAGTTTTAAAAAAGTGCCTCTGTCTTTACCCAATCGCTAACGCCTGGTCGTCACGTATGCAATTAGCCTACCTACGCACTACAATTCAAATGTAGCACACAAGGTCAACGTCACAGCTAATGAACACACCCTCTGTTCGCTGATTGGATCGATGTTTCTGGAACATCGCAAATGTACCTCAAGAGATTCCGGTCCAGACCCTCTGCAAGAAATGAAATGAAGTACGAGGGGCGGGTTTACCAGGCTAGGGACACGGACGATCCCTACGAATAATATCAGATGAAGCCTGCAAATCCATAGCCAGACTGCGGTGCGTGCCTTGGCCTCGACGGTGGTGCTTGAGGAGCGTTAGCCTTTTAAAACCGTCGCTCTCCTCCTGTTGGAAAGTTGTCGAGGCTTCCTCTAGGATCGGAGAGGGTTTTTGAAAAAGCTGCCCAACCTGTTGCCGCTCTCATTGCCATTTTATTCCCTCTCGTGTCGGTCCTCAGATGCCAGCCCGTTGTGCAATCACACAGATACAGATTTCTCGGGATAATCAAAAGGGCCTTGTGCTGTTGTGGTTGGCTGTTAGTGTGTGCATGCGTGTATCTGTGTGTGCACTGTGTGTTATCAAGTTCTAATCAGTCTGCAAAGATTAATCCATACAAAAAGGACTGCGACATGCCCACTGTCTGGCACTGTGAACCAGTGAGGGCGGGAGAGAGTTTGCGCTTGCGTGCCACAAAAAGTACAATATAGTGTGAAGTTGATGCCTAAAGTGAGTTAGTCATCCACCCTACGCACGGACACACGAGCGCGCACAAACAAAGACACAGACTGATAGACTCACAACACAAACACAGAGGTGTACCTGCCCACTGATAACATGGAGCCATATTGATTTGTCCAACATCACCGTCCTGAAGCGCGATATGGGCGCAGCAGCTGGTGCCAGGCTGCTCTGTTTGCGTGTGTGTTTGTGTTGCGTGTGTCTGTGTGGCGCGTGTGTCTGTGTTGCGTGTGTCTATTTTGCAGGTGTTGCGTGTGTGTTTGGGTTGCGTGTGTGTTTGGGTTGCGTGTGTGTTTGGGTTGCGTGTGTCTGTGTGCCGCGTGTGTCTGTGTTGCGTGTGTCTATGTTGCAGGTGTTGCGTGTGTGTTTGGGTTGCGTGTGTGTTTGGGTTGCGTGTGTGTTTGGGTTGCGTGTGTGTTTGGGTTGCGTGTGTGTTTGGGTTGCGCGTGTGTTTGGGTTGCAGGTGTTGCGTGTGTGTTTGTGTTGCGTGTGTTTGTGTTGCAGGTGTTGCGTGTGTGTTTGTGTTGCGTTTGTTTGTGTTGCGTGTGTGTTTGTGTGTGCGTTTGTTTGTGTTGCGTGTGTGTTTGTGTGTGCGTTTCCCACTGGGCAGACAGCAGCTCACACACTAAGGGAGAGAGGGCAGAACGGCACATCATTGTCATTTTCACCCAGAAGGCTAACTGTGAGGCCAGCATGAAGGCTGAGCCTGAACTGTTGACTTTAAACTGTGTGTGTGTGTGTGTGTGTGGCGTGAGTGATGATTTTGTCCAATTAGAGCACAGGGTTGAGAGTTGGCTTGCAGACATGTCAGCAGCGCACACACAGGATGTATGGGAAGCGGTGGACAGACAGGCACAGTGCTGCCAGCAGGAGGGGTGTGTACGTGTGTGTGTGTGTGTGTGTGTGTGTGTGTGTGTGGAAGTATAGGAGTGTATATAGGAAGCAGTGGACAGACAGGCACAGTGCTGCCAACAGGAGGGGTTGTGTGCGCGTGGCTGTGTGTGTGTGTGTGTGTGTGTGTGTATGAGAGGGAAAGGTCTCTCTGTGTGTGTGTAGCTGTGTGTGTGTCTGTGTATGTATGAGAGGGAAAGGTTTGTCTGTGTTTGTCTGTGGTCATGTGTGTGTATGTGTGAAGGAAAGGTTTGTCTGTGTGTGTGTGTGTGTGTGTATATGTGTGTGTGTGTGAGGGAAAGGTTTCTCTGTGTGTGTGGATGTGCGTGTACGTGTGTGTGTGTGAGAGAGGGAAAGGTTTGGCTGTGTGTGTGGATGTGTGTGTAC